>APFE031593633.1:88240-130456 GCA_000404065.3 Pinus taeda
ATCAACACCACCCATTGGAATGGAAAGCATTGGGCTATTCAATACATATTCTCCCATGGATATCTTGATATTATGGCACTTTCCAGAGAAATTTATGGTTCCTCCACTTGCAACCATCACTTGACACTTTGGTGCTAGATATAGGAAGCAATTCAATTCATTGGCTATCTGACAATGAATAAAATTATGGGTAGTGCCTGAATCAATCAACACTATTACCTTTTTCTTCTTGATATGTCCTTCTATCTTGATAGTTTTAGGAGTGGTAATTCTAGCCAATGCATTACAAAATATGGTTAGATTCATTTCTTCTTTCTCTAGGGTTTTTTCCTGGTGTATATCCTCTTCTTTTGACGTTTCTTGTTCCTTTTCTTCCTCCTCTTCACAA
The DNA here is from genome assembly GCA_000404065.3 of Pinus taeda. NCBI lineage: Eukaryota > Viridiplantae > Streptophyta > Pinopsida > Pinales > Pinaceae > Pinus > Pinus taeda. Next base: position 88,629 of record APFE031593633.1, read on the forward strand.
TATATGTAAAATAATTTCTTCTCAACACACTTATGACCTTTACTGTATTTGTTATCACAAATGTAACAAAGCCCTTTTCTCTTTTTTCTTCTGATTGTTGTGGTGTCAACCTTATGGGTTGTGGATGTAGAATTTCCCACTGTAGATCACATGATAATGCAATATACTAAAGCAAAATACTTGATCTACTTCTACAAACAAACTTGTGGAAGCTTAATCGATTTTGAGCAAGATCAAATAGAACACATATAACAGAGAATGAGAAAGCAATCACACATGAAAATAGAAGAATACTCTGGGGAAAGCCTCAGTTGAAAAACTCTAATCTCTGTATTATCATACAAGTGGAAATATGTGTGAATTACACAAAGCTTTAACTCACAAGCTATCCAACTCTCAGTACAATCCCTTAATATAGCTCACAAACTGAATAGACACAACATATGCCTTCCTCCAATCCTCCAAGCCTCCTATTTCCTTGCGTAGTTTCTCCAGGGGTCCAATGCTACCACCTATGTGAATTGGCCTCTCACACAACTCACCAAACTCAGAAGTAACTGCGCAATCTCCAAGGAATGAATTCCTTCTACATGCAAGGGATATCCTCAATGGAATATTCCTACAACTAATAGTACATTGTCCCATCATCTGATCTCAACTGGGTCTCTAACTGAACTGACATGCATGAGTTATTTATGAGAGAATATTCAGTTATCTGAAGTGCGGCAGTTACATGCATGCATGCATTAACTAACTGAACTCATAATCAGTTCCACAAACTGTTGGAACTAATCTAACTGGACATAACTCAGTTAACTGAGCTAACTAATTACAACTCAAAGTACAACTCATCCTGATCTCTTTAATCAAGGGATAACTTCCTCAGTCAAAGGGGAAACAGTTGCATGTCTTCACATAGACTTCATGTTTGATTTTCTACAACTAATTAACTCAAGATGAATTAATTAATTATTTTACAAACAGCTGCTAAGATCAACTTCGAATTTTAATTCTCAAATTTAGTTTAGGGACTAACTAAAATTGGAATGTATCCCGAAATGCTATTTATAGTAGTGCTATTTTTAGCACTTAGATTTTTAGCATTTCTTGTTGCTATTTTCAACAGTAGAAGGCTAGGGGCAACAAAACTTCCATATTTATAGTTGTGAGTGGTAGGTTTCATTGTTGCCATAAATTTTCTTTCCATTTTTCTTGCCAACCGAAATGCCTTCTCCAATAAATCAAGTTCCCAAAGGCAAACCTATGTTGGATGATATCCTTTAAAGTCCTTATGAACATATCAATCCTATGCTCCTCTGGAATATCTTTTACCCTTATATTCAATTTTTGGAAGTCTTGAATGTGCTCCATCATTGAACCCTTTTGTTTGAAATTTATCAATTGGCTAAAAAAGTTGTTTCTTTTTGTATCCTCATAATGTTATATCACTTGTTCCGTAAAAATTGCCTAAGTGAAAATTTGTTTATGAGAGCAAAGCCATCGATACCATACTAACTGATTTGGTTCCAAATATAAAGTTGCAATGTGTACCTTTTGTGTGTTTTTCACATTATGGAGATCGAAATATTTCTCCATCTGTCGTATCCATGTTACGAGATCCTTGCCATCGAACATTCTCATATTGATCTTTGGAACATGGTGGGTCTTCAATCCAACATTAGAGTCTATGAAATCATGATTAACATTTATTTTGTTCTCATTATGATTTTCCTTTACTACCCTTTCACCATTAGTAAACATTTCTTGTAGCAACTTTGTAAAATTTGTCTTCAAATCTTCCATTTTTCCTTCCATCTTAGCTTCCATGTCATTCATCTTAGCTTCCACGCATTTCTTTAAACCATACATCTTGGCTTCCATGTGTTTCTTTAAACCATCAATCTTATCTTCCATGCCATCCATCTTAGCTTCCACGCCTTTCTTTAAACCATCCATCTTAGCTTCTGTTACTTTTTGTGAGAGTGAATTTTGTTGCACTTGGTCTCGTAATTTTGATATATCATGTTGCATTTCTTCCTCTTCTTCATGATTCATGCTAGAGCTTTTCGATTGCTTACTAGGTGTTTCAATTTTATTTCTTTGGGGCATCAATTAATGATAATTATGCTTCATTATGCCCTTTGAATTCCTTCAAACTAATTTTTCAAACCAAAAAAAAAAAAACAACAACATGCTTTTTTTCACTCTGTAGGAGCTTGATATTGAATCTGATGTATCTCTGAAATTTCGGATCTCAAAGGTTTGAAATTGCAAACTATGGTAGCCCTCTGATTTCTATTTCCAATGCCACTAGTCTTATCTAAATTGGATTCTCCAAGAAAGAGTTATGCCCAATTGCCCAAGATGACCTAATTATACATGTTTTCGGTAGATCGAACTTGTACAAAGTACCATGTGTCACTGTTTAGACCTTCGGACCTGAAAATGATATAAAGAAAACTAAAGTCTGTCATATTTCTATAACTTCTTACAAAATTTCAATTTGATACTCAAAGCAAAAGTTATGACTATTTTCCCAAGGTCACCTATTTGGGATGTAATTCGGGAGACTACAAAAAGCCTAACTTCCTTAGAACATATCTCTGAAAATATAGAGAGAAAAGATCTTAAATTCGGACACGAGGATCATTGAGATTTAAGATCAAATGAGTTTTTTTTTAGCTTCTAAACCATCGCAGAAAGAAGGTTATAGCGAAAATTCCATGATGACCTGTTTGTAGTAGCAAAACCCTAGAATCTAAAGCTCTAATACCAAAGGTTATGTACCAGCTCATAAAAAGATAGAAAAGATAGATCAACGACTTCAAAATCAGCCTCTTCGAAGGGGAAAGATCCTTTACATTACACAAATGAAAAATTCTTGGATGATACAAATGATTAAACCTCCTTTCTATATATAGGAGTCTAAGGGGTCACAATATAACCAAAGCCAACATAAAAATAATAATATAAGGGCACACCCATAACATTAGTGGGCTTCTATGGGGCACACTAATAACAATATGGGGACAATAGGGGCACAATAATAAATATAAGGGCTACAATGAAAATGGTAATGGGGGAATCACGTGTATTATAGGGACCTAACACTTGTCATATAAGTTAATCCTTTGGATGAATCCATCCTAGTAAGTTTAACGACTCCTAGGAAGGAGAAACTCGATCTCGTCGTGACAACAAGTCCAACGTCATTTAAGTTTTATGAGTCTGATGGAGGTGAAACTCGACATCTTTTTCATGTTTAGAGATTTTGAAAAAGAGGCGAAAAAGAAAACTCCAAAGATCCCTTTTCATAAACCATCTCTTGAATCCAAAAAGGTAGAAAACGATGTCCAAGAGAACCTCTTAGCCATGTTCGACTAAGGTATTCCTTTTTCATACAATAGTCCATCTCAGTCTGGAAAAGGGTTAAAATTATACTAAGTAGATGTCATTTCATTTACTTTAACGAGTTCAAAACGACACGTACTCGACGATCTTTTCATGTTTCAAGAGTCAGAAAAGAGCTTAAATATGACTCAAGGGGTTGATTTGTCATTTATTTTTAACGAGTCTGAAAAAGTGATAAAATAAATAACGTTGAATCGGTCATAATTAATCATTTTCACCATGTTCTATGACTTGTTGCTACACAAGTGAAACATACATTACCAATTTCGAGGAAAAATATTAAAATATAAGTGAAAAATGCCCTAATTTGGTAAAAATGTCATTTAAAAACTTATAAAAGTAAAAAAAGTAAATCATTTTCACCATTCTACCATTTTACAAATCAAAGAGAATTTTTACCCTATTTTACCTTCATCTTCAGGTGAAGAGTACAATCAATCTCGAACACCATTCATCGAGTTGTTCAATACAGGTAAAAGATTTTTCTCTTCCCTTCCATTTGGTTGTATTTTTATGCATTTTCATCCATGGAGTAGGTTGCATGGAGGGTTTTGAAAAAATTCATGTTGAGGGAAACCAATGCAGGTTTTACCCATTGGACCCATGATGTTCACCATGTGGGCAACTGTGGCAATGCGCTAGAAGTGTGGAAGAATTTATGGATAGTTTCGCTGGCACAGAGTAGCGAATTTTGTGAAAAATCCTCCAAGTTTAATGCTTTATTTCTAGATTTACTTCCATAGAAACTCATGAAATGTTGTTTGATGGATGTTTTATAGGTTAATCAACCAAAAATAGCAATTAAATGGAAAGAAAGAGGACAGGAAGCCGAAGACCATCAAATAGCCTAGGAACCAAATTACATTGTTTCCCTTTGAGACTGTGGGTTGCTGAAATTCTTCTGCATTCCTGGGATTATGAGTCAGGTAGAGCTACTGTAGCACTTGACTAGTTGGTGGGGTGTGGATCACCAACTATTCATGATCGAGGACCAAGAACTTGAAATATATGTCGCAAACATTTATTTCATTATTGGTTTGTCTAGAAAGGAACAACAGATTGAGTTGTTCGGTTCTCGCAATGGAGGAGAGAGCATGGATATGTTGATTGTGAGGCATTGTCCATGAAGTCGAAAGACACAGAGTGGGAAAATAGATATAAATACCATCACAAATCTCCCACTATGAATAATCCTTCATACTATGGCCCAAATAGCTAGGGCTCGGGCATTGCATGAAGCAACAAAGCCTCATTTCTAGTACCCAATCGATTTCCTAAGTCCCATGGTCTTCAATTGGTGTGAGGGTTTGTTGGTCAATATGAAGAGCCAACTTACGAAGTGCAAGTTTGGAAGGCTAAAACAATTTGGTTTTAGATCCATCTCGATAATGTTCTTCCTAGAACGTGTGTCATTATTTCGATATCAGTGGATAGAAGTGGATGCACTAGCGACTAGAGATCCATGGTTGATGAGGTGGGGTGAGATTATGACTTGGCAATGAGGCAATCAGCGGATGTCTTTTCCCCCAACATTTTTTGGATGGCTGCGACAGCTGCTAATCATGATAGATGATTGGGCATACACTGGCACAGATTTCTGAGGAGATCCTGATCTTCCACTTCCACTAGGTGCATAGTGGACTAACACACGTAAAAACCAATTTTTGAATTTTTTGAAGTTTTTAGATTTTTTTATATATGTGTACTGAGATTTTATACTTTTGATTTTTGCAGAAGTTGGACCAAAGATATCTCCAGGGGTTTCTCCAATAGTCAGGCAAGTGGCATTCCAGAGAGAGGATTCTCCTTATGACGAGGGAGAAGATCTGATCATTGAGGTGGAGTGTAATATGGAAGTCCTGACAAGAGGCATTCCAGAATATGCATTGATTGATGTGGTGCCACCGTGATGTTAGAGACACACTGTAGGGGTACCCGCAAGACTGCATTGGTTACTGAACCAAGTCATTAGAGTTTTGTCGTGCTATCATGAGCACCATGTGGGCAAATGGTCATCTCTTAGTCTTTATTTTCCGCACTTATGTAGGCTTGAGAAGCCATGTGTTTAATAAAACAGTTTTTGACATTTTGATGTAATAAATTTTTTGCAAACACTCTATATATACATATACATGTTTTCTTGTTATGTTCACTGTGTGACTTTTTTGTTTTACATATGTCGCAGATGTCTATCTAATACATAATTAGACAATGTATCTATTATTTTGTTCAAACATCTTAGAATATGTTGATAAGTGATATAATCAAAGTCTCATTATAAATGACAAACTTGCAAATACATTCTCAAAGTTTAAGGGTTTCTAACTCAATACTGTCTGTAAAGTTGTAGTACAATGAGTTGTGAATCAAGATTAATGACTAACTCTCTAATGCCAAGAGCAATGGCTTCTGACAAAATTTTGATAACCGCACTATGTTTGGAAATGTTATTAGTAGTAAGACCTAAACATATGCCTTGTACATTCACTAAATCACCATTATGGTCATAGATTGCCTATGTAGCAGAAGATAATTTTTGTGTACTATGACAAGCTCCATCAAAAAAACTGGCATAAAGGTTTGATGACATCTAAAAACTAAGTAAGACACACGGTAAGCAAAGGAAAACATGTTTGAAAAAGCAAACAAACACACCAAAACCAAAATGCACACTAATGAATAACACACTAATGTACAAAGTATTTACATGAAATCACACATAATACTAAAGCCTGTTTCAGGGCTTAGCCAACTGATTTCCTTCATAGTCAACCAACTCATAGGCACCTTTCTATAACTTGTTTAACAATGTAAGGCCCATGCCACATTGGTTTGAATTTCCTAGCTCCCAATTTATCATGAGCTTGATCATATAACAAGTCCAAGTCACCTTCAGCAAAAACAAAGGGAGTAACAATTTTATCATATTGTGCTTTAACTCATAGATTTTGAGCTTCAATTACTAATGCAGTAATATGACGAGTTTCATCAAGCCTTTGAAGATAGATTAATTGTTCCTCCTCCGACGAAGTGTCAGGGCGTAATTTGGCAGCTAGTTTCAATGAAGGAATCTCTCATTCAATCAAAAGGGTTGCCTCTAGACCATACACCAACTGAAAGGGTGTGAATCCAGTTGTTGTCTTAGTTGTAGTTCGATATGCCCATAGAGCTGAAAATATCATAAGGTTCCAATTTTGTTTATGCATCCGAACAATACGTTGAAGCATTATAAGCAGGACTTTGTTGACAGCCTCAACTTGGTCGTTGGCTTGTGGATAATAAGGAGTTGAGCTGTCGTGACGCAAACCCAACTGAGCAGCAAGATCTGTCATCATATAATTTTGAAAATGAGAACCATGGTTAGTGAAGATGGCTTGAGGGACACCAAATCGAGCTATGACGTCATTAAAAAGGAATTGAGTCACAATTTTATCTTCGAAATGATATGTGGGCATCGCCTCAACCCATTTAGTGAAATAGTCGATGGCAACGATGATATAACCATGCCCCCTGGCTAAGCAAGGATTACGTATCATGAAATCAATACCCCATTTGGCAAAGGGTCTAACGGTAATAACTCGGTGCAAGTGTGCGGGTGGGACGCAGTGTTTGCAGTCATAAATCTGGCAGGCATGACATTTTTGGACTACTAAAATGCAATCTTTGAATATCAAAGGCCAGAAATAATTAGCACAAAAGATTTTTTGAGCCATAGCATATCCAGACATGTGACAACCACAGGCCCCAGAGTGACAGTCATTTAAGACTCTCTCGACTTCTCCAAGAATTAAACATCAACAAAGGATTGAATCAACACCAACACAGTACAAAGTATCTTTGTTAATTCGGTAAGGTTGGGATTGATGTTAGATGCGTCGACATTCAGAGTTAGATAAATATGGTCAAAAACTTTGGGTCTGGAGATAGGTAATGATATCTTTGTACCATGGATCAATTGTACTGATGAGGAAGAGATTTTTGTCAGGAATCAAGTCATCGGGTGCAGTAGACATGGTTGCAGAAGGAAGGTCACAAATTAACTCAGCAAAACCAATTATTTCTTCGATTTGGCTTTAAGAAATTCCAAATTGAATTATTGTAAGATAACAATCCATTTAGAATACTTGCCCCACGGAAACTGATGAGTCATAATGCATGTCATGGGGTTGCAGTAAAAATCGCAATGGTTTTTTGTAAGATAATATAGTGTCGAAAGCATTGAATAGCGTGAACAATTGTTAAAGCTAGTTTCTCAACATGGGCATATTGTGTATCTGCATCAAAAAGATTTCGACTCAGTTAATAAATCACGTTCTCATCTCAATTATCATCGTCCTAGACAAGTACCATAGCAATAATACTATCAGCGACAGCCAAGTACAAGAAATAATTCGGGGTATGTAGTAAAGGACCACTAATGAATGCATTCTTCAATGAATCAAAGGATCGTTGAGAAATTTCATCCCAAATTAATGGGATCCCTTTCTTTAACAAACGAGTAAATCCCTTGGCAATTTTAGTGTAACTCAGTACAAAACGATGAGGGAGATTCAATTTCCCTTGTAAGCTCTACAATTGATGTAAAGAAGATTAAGAGGGGAGGGAGGGGGATTCATGATGACCTCCACCAGAAGGGGATGGATCCGGATGCCTTCCTTGGATACGAAAAACCCTAAGAGATGACCATAGTCAACGCAAAATACACACTTATGTGGATTTAAACAAATATTGTAGCGTTGACAGCGAAGAAATATCTCTCGAAGGTGATCAGGATAGTCGTACCGCTTAGCAAAATGTGATGGTAAGTCATCGAGATAAGCTTGAATGAAATTCTTAATATCATGAAAGGCATAAGACATCGCTTATTTGAAGGTAGCACCAGCACTCTTCAGACTAAAAGGGAGTTTTTTGTAACTAAAGGTTCCCCAAGAACAAATGAAAGTCGTTTTATGTTGATCGGCGAGAAGAATGTTAATCTGGTTATATCCAAAAAAATCATCCATAAATGAAAAAATGTCACTACCAACACATTCATCGACGATTTGATCTATAAAGGGATTCGGATAATTATCTTTAGGACATGCCTGATTGATATCATGATATTCAACACAAACACAGATAGTTCCTTGTTTCTTAGTCATAGGAACAATATTCAAGACCCGATTTGTCAATGGAATAGGGTAAATGAAACCATCTTTAATAAGTTTTTCAACTTCATCCTTTATGGTAGTTGCCTTTCCAGGAAGCCCAGGATGAAGGCACTGATGAATAGGCTTCACATTTAGATAAGTAGGAATATCATGGACTACTATACTCGGAGCTATGCCAGGCATCTCTTCATACGAACAAGAAAAGACATCATGAAATTATTGGAAAAGGGCAGTATAAATCTTGATCTCATCCAGAGAACAAGAAACCCCAACATGGATATTTTCGACAATCCCTGGTTTGACAGAGATGTTGATAGGAATTGTAGCTTAAATGTTCCCCATGTTTCCTTCACACAACACTTCATGAACCAAAATAGGTGTATGGGGCGGATTAGCAAGTAAATCATAAACAAAGGTTTCTAGACAATGAGATCTCACTAAGGCTTGGGAGAAATGAGGAAAAATGATGGGCATCATTCCATGGAGTTTCATCAAGAGACATAACTTTGGTGATACTCTCTTTAGTCATAAATGCCTCATTCAAAAGATCCAGAGAATCCTAAGAACTGAGCCATTTAGATTACGAATATGCGTCTAGACTCAAACTGAAATGACCGTGAATTTCATAAGTTTCCATAGAAGCTGAAACGACAACTTGATATGCTTGCTCGACGGGGCTATGTGACATAACATCGCCAAATCTGTCAATGTGATCAGGACGGGGAATGACCCAAGGATCATGACAAGTCGATATCATGTTAATTGAAGCGACATTGGGAGGTGGAAAGGAAAAAGTTATCATAAGGGAAGAGTCTTTGAAAAGACTCGCCACTCTCATAAGGGATATCAGTATTTCCAACATATGGCACATTACCATTTAAGGAGTTAGAAGAGAAAAAGGCGAGTTGATCAACAATGACTATTTTCCCTTGATGATGAAAACAGAACACTCAGAATAAAGTCAAAACCACACAAAACATTGCATGGGTCCAGCTACGACCAAGTAGAAGACTGTAATTCAAATTGGCATCGACAACTTCTACATCTAGTTTAATGGTTTTTCCTTCTAATGATATTGGAAAGTCATTGAGAATACCATATGGATGTGAACCTCTACCATCAAAGGCTTCCAAGTTATTAGGGGACTGGTTGAGAGGTGGAGAGTCAATATCTTTCCAACATGAAAGAGATATGATGCAAGTAGAAGCACCCTCATCAATAACAGTCATATGAATAGTCTTCCCCTTGATAATAACTTGTATCAAGAAGGAAAATTGATGCAGGAGACGAGGAACGTGGTTCTCGAGGTCAACATTAATCAGATTCAAATTGGTAGGACCAATTCCTCCTATGGCGGATAGTAATGCTTTCCTTTGCAATGGACAAGCCTGGAGGACTTCCAAAGTTGACATCACTGAAGGTTCTTGAGCTAAATATTCCACAATATTACAATGTTGAGTAGCTCACGCATTTGGATTATATGATGACTTTCGAAGAACAGATTTGGGAGGTGGACGGACAATGGAATCATTACTAGGTTGTTCAATATGAAGAGGACTAGAACTGGGTGGAGTGGAAGTAGAAGGCGTATTAGTGGCATCATTTTCCACAACCAGTTTGGTAGGAGTCTGATTAGATTTTGATCGAGTAGCAATAGAGGCAGGTGTTGTTCCACTCATAAAAACTTGAGAACTTGAAGATGTAGAGGATTGAGGTTGATCTACCAATGAAGTTTGTTGTGATGGAAAGGGTTCTTTCAACACATTCAATGCCCCTTGGATGCCTTTCTCAGCGGGGCGGGGACAATCCTTACTATAATGATCTTCGTCACAATAAGACAAGGATATTTTGTCTCGCGTTTGGATGTACCATCAACAGATGGTTTAGGAGGATCATGTTTTGAGGTATCAGATTTAGCGTTACCTTTACCCTTATTATTTCCTTTCAAGGCTTTGTCTATTGTGGTAGATTGGACAACATTCACCTCAAAAATTTTACCATTAGGGGATTTTTGAGGTCTAAAATGGACCTCATAAGGAAATTATAAAATAATAGTGGAAATAATAAAATAAAATTAGATGACATCATCAAATTTTAGAGGGAAGAAAGAAAAACTATTTTTCCAACTTGTATTTTCAACTTATCTCCCTATGGGTTTACTCAAATTTTGATCAGAAACACTTTTCAGATGCATAATTTGATTCTTCATCCAAGGAGTACCCATGTTTCATACTTTAGATGGACCCTGCTATAGGAAAACTAAGAAATACATGAAAAAAGTGTTTGCAATCACGTTTTTTCATTTATTTCTCATTTTTCATGTAGCAGGGTCCATCAAAAGTATGCAACATGGGTACTCTTTGGATGAGGAATTAAATTTTGCATCCAGAAAGCACTCCTACTCCAAATTTAAGTAAAACCTTAGGGAGATAAGTTGAAAATACGAGTTGAAAAAGTAGTTTTATTATTATATTATTTTATTATTTTTTAATCGTTTTACTTTTTACTCCAAAAATGGTGAATCATCCCCCATGGTTGACATCATCATCTTGAATCCTATTGGTTCTTATAAAGTTTATTTTGGTTGTACATTTTTCTTAGGAGGCCCATTTTAGACCTCAAAAGTCCCCTAATGCAAGATTTTTGGGAGTATTCAAAGGAGGAGAATGTGCAGTAGCCGAAGTGGATTTTTGCTTCGTAGAATAAGAAGAAGAATTACTAGAAGTCTGATCTGCTAACCCAATAATACCATCAATTGGTGGTGTCTCTGCAGGTTTAGAGGGTGTCAGATCAGTCGAATGTCATGGAGCATCATGTAAGAGATCATAAAGTGTGCCTGATTGTGAGTATTCCAAATCTAGATACTGAGCACGGGCGATGACTTGTTCCTGAATCACACAACCACCCATATCTATGTCTTTGGTGATTTGATTAATGAATGACTTAATAAACCATTAGGTTAAAATCTCATTAGGGATTTCAAACTTAATAAGACAGTGTTGACGTCTGCATTCATAGATGTGATAGAAGATGTGGGTAGCAGTATTTTGTTTCAAAGACATTAGGAGATTGGTACCAGTTTCATGTTGAACTGGTAGCTAGAAGTGAGTAAGAAAAGCCATAACGAAATTATTTAAACATTGAAAGGCACCTCAAGGTAACTCGATGTACCATTTAGCGGAAACACCCGTCAGGGTTCACTAAAAAAGACGCAATCGAACGGAATCATTGACCCAAGAGTTAGACGAATACCATAAATGGTAGGTCATGACGTGAGATTGGGGGTCTTCTCCAGACTTTCCTTCAAATTTTGGGTAATCGCTAGGAAGTTTGGTAGGAACCGAAGGCAAAAATAATGAATGAAGTATTGGGTCGTTTGTGAGCCTCGACACATTCGGTAAATCCAAAGTTGCTAAGAACAGAAATTAGGATTAAAAGGCATGAAAGGCCTTTGATAAGGTCCAGATTGAGGATTCCAACCTTGTTGGTACTGATTTTGCCCCCATAGTGGCAGATTTTGACCATATGGATTTTGAAACTGCCCTCACTTAGAGGAATTTTGACCATATAAAGGTTGATTTTTTCCCCACAAAGGTGGGTTCTGACCAGGAAAAGGTTTATATTAACCTGCCACGAGACGTTGAGAACCATAAGGTGGATAAACAACCTGTGAGAAATATTGAGCATAGGGTTACTGATGTAACAATTGAACTTGCTGATATAATGGTTGACCTTGTTGTTGTAATGGTTGACCTTGTTACTGCAATGGTTGACCTTGTTGATATAAAGGTTGACCTTGTTGCTACAATGGTTGGCCTTGTTGTTGCAAAGGTTGTTGATAAGACCCTTTGTTATATGTAAGGTCCTTGTTGTGCAAAAGGTCCTTGTTGATGATGGGTTCCTTATGGAATTTGATAGGTTCCTTGTTGATATTGATAGGTTCCTTGTTGTAAAGGATTTCTAGCTCCTAAAGGATAAGTTCCAGAAGAAGACTGAAACTGACCAAATGCCCCAAATGAGGGATTAGGACCAGGTTGCATTTTGGATCATGCATGTTGATTGAAAGGTGGATTTTGAGGTTGTTGTGAACCATAAGGAGGGTATGGTTGTTGGTAAGGTATCTGAGCTAAAAGAGGTTGCTGATAAGGAACTTGACCAGATCTAGAAGGATTACTACCAATAGTTTGACTTGCTCCCATAATGTGAGTTTAGATACACTCACATAGGTTCCACCAGAAACAGGAGGTACATATGGAGGAGGTGGTTTCCCCCCATGCAGTGGGATGGGGGTGGTACATATTACCCACTCAATGGAGGAGGTGCAACCACTGTAGAGGTCGAAAGAGAAGTTGAAGAACCTATAGGGACATTAATTGTTGCAACTGTGATTGTAGGTTGAACAAGAATCGAAGAAACCACTGTTTGAATAGGAATTTGGTAGGCTACGTTCGAAACAAACGGGCTAGAAGTAGGCATAATGCTAGATGACCATATCGAATAATGATAAAGTGAATATTTCCTTGGAGTACCTGAAACTAAGTGACCAAGAGAGGTATAACCTGGTGGGAATAAAGGTTCACTAATTTCAAGTGGTGGAGTTGGTCAACCCCCCATTTGAGGAGAAGACACATATGGAAAGCCTTCAGGAGGAAAGTGATTTTCATATTCATTGCCAACACCCAGAGTATGAGTGGATGAGACTTCCAGAGGAGGATCTCGAGGAGAGGTTGGAATATCACCTTCTGATGCCATGGGTGGAAACAGACGGCGAGAGGGAATCTATGATTATCGAGGAGAAAGCTCCAAAGGTATGACAGTATTATCAAACGGTCTATATGGGCATTGAGGAGATATTATCAAAGGATCGTAAAGTGGATTCGAGGGAAACAACAAAAATTGTTGAGGAACCTCAGGACTTTCTAGGTCAGATTCCTGAGATGATGACAACGACTCTCAAGGTGGAGGATGAGAAGTAAGGGGTTGAATACTTTGAACAATTCGAAGTTCAAAACCTTGACTTTCAATTGACTTTGGAATCTCAGTGTGGACTCCTTGTGGTGATCCTTCAGTGTCAAATTGTGAAGGGGATAGATAAGGTGAACTCAGTAGTTCTGCCACAATGACATTTTCTCAAAATCAAAAGGAGAGGAGGTGATTTATTTGAGATTCAATTAAAATTTACCATTAACAAGGCATAATGAGGCCAAGGATAACTGCATGGGTAAGACACGTTATCGTGGGAAGTAAATTTAGAACTTAAAACAAAAATTAAATCAAAAAGGGTAATCTAGGCAAGAGGGTTTACCAAGTATCCATGAATCGTTATATACACCTTAGTTGAAACCAAGGACTTAACGTATGGCTACCAATCTCCTTGAATTTTGTGTGCAATGTATCAAGTTTACAAGGAGGCTGACTCAGTTACATGTGGTTAAAGGATAGAAACCTAGTGGGGTCTCCCAATATATACGCGATGACACAAGTCTGTGTTAGCATTGTCTAATGCATAATTTTTCAATGAAAATGTTCCCATATACTTTCCATATGTGGAGCACCTCCGATATACGCGAGAGTACTGGAGAACAATCCTATATACTTCCGTACATGGAATGGGATTTCACCCCCAAGATACAATGCTGGAAAATAACGATAGTTTCTAGGTTTATACAAGTTGGAACACATCTCTTGCTAGGTTTAATTGAGTACATTTTAATGTTTATCTTGAATTATGTTTCAATTTTGGGCTCAAAACGATGTCAACTGAATCCCTAAGATGCAACTATATGAAAAAAATAAGAATTTCCACTTCGATGAAAGCTAGACTAATCAAGGGAAGAAATTTCAATTAATAATGCATCAAACAACATGCCTTGCACTAACATTCACTTTCTCTTTCCAAATGCAATGATAAAAAGCAAAAACAATGTTCACTTTTCACAATCCTAACTACAACTTTTCGAAAGCAAAATGATCTTTACTTTTAGTAATATGCACCCATATAAATGATGGTTTTTTTTTCGTTTTTTAATGCTCTAATGCAACTAAAGCATCAACTAAAGAAAAATGAAAATTTGATCCAAATGCCTCTAATGCAACTAATGCATCAAACATAGCAACACCAATTTGAAGTCAAAAACACTTAAATGAAAATAACTTTCACTTTTTCCATTTTGAACAAATAAATAATCCACTCTTTTCAGCTTGTAAAACAAACAATGTAATCTATGCTTGATGGAAAACAAAGATGGTTTCCAAATGCAAGATGACCTAATGAAATCGAAAAGAAACTTTGTAAAGGATGAGCTAAAACCAAAATGCAAATTGATGTTTTGAATGATTTCTTCAAAAAAGAAAATCTAATCAACCAACAAATCAAGATCTCGGTGATGCTCACAAGCAGCAAGTGAAAATCAAATGAGCTAACAAAGAGAATCCAATTTCACTCCAAGCACTTGAAAATCCAAAGAGACAAAAACTTGCTAATCAACGAAGATGACTAGACAAAAATTAATAAATTCAATCACAAAAGACAGGAAAAATACCTCAGGGGCCAAGACACGCTGGATTTGGACAGAGAAACCCTAATTTCTTCTAAAACTCTAAGACCAGTGCAACTGTAATAGCCAAATCCATGCTAAAATGGAGATCAATGCAAGTGTTTCAAGTAAAAACGTGTTGCATGCACGACTGTTCAGATAAAAAGCATGTTGGGCGGGGAATATGGGAAAAAATTAAAAAAAAATAAAAAAAAACAATCCAAACTCAGCACTCTAAGGCAGTGATCAGTGAATGTGCAGATCTATATAGGCTCAAACTAAATAAGAACTCAATGGTCAGTCAAATTCATCAAAATACCAAATCAAGAAAAGAGATCTAAGAGGCTATAGCTTTCCTAGTGGAGTCGCCATTTTGTTTTGAAGATAAATCCCCTCTAGGGACAGAGGCGATCTCTCTAATCCAATGAGTGGGTCTAACAACAAACTGAACAAACTAATGTGGGCTTTCCTAGATTATGTTTAAAAATACAGAGAGAAGGGGAAATCTACCTCACTTTGATGCTAATCGCTCAATATTTTGGTTATTTCTTCGATCTCCTAGCTTCCAGGCTCACTCCTTGCTTGTTATTTACGTCTGAGCACCTGCAAGAGAGATCAAAAGACAATACAAGATACAAGAGCATACATAGTATATATCAAACATAAACTACTTGATAGATTAAGGAGTATCAAGCTAAATACATAAATATTTAGACATTTATGGAAAGTAAACATCAGATGTATATATTAATGAATCAAAAAGGGAAGCATAAAACCATTGCCTTGATGTTGGAGATCTCCTTTTGGTGGATGTCCAAGTCCAAGACAAGACTCTTCAAGCACTCACTCTCTAAGTTAGATGGGAAACATTTAGGCATAATCTTAGCATAGGAATGCAGGCAATCAATGACCAACCATTTGGGGACGGAAGGGATTTGATTTATAGGAAGGGAGAGGGATTTAGGGATCCACTAAAGGGGGAGGAAGGTCTAGATCTCAAGGGGAAGGCCCTTAAAGGTAGGATCAAGAGCTTCAAATGGGAGAGCTCGACCATATCTCTACCCAACAACATCCATCTCGTTGTTTCTCAAAGTTTCCAATATCCAAAGCTTCTCCTCCATTTTGAGAAAACCTTTCAGAAGAGTTTCAACATGACTTTTCATATCAAACCCACACTGGAAATGCTAGGTCAAAAAATTGCAGCCTGCCATCAGCATGGGCAAGCAGTGGAGCAAAGAGCTCTGGTCCTTATATTTAGGGTTTCAGTCAACCTTCTCCAGAATTGACTAAGGGAAGTTTTTATTCCATTCTTAAGGGATGTTTTAGTATGTGTTTCATGATGAATACACTTCACAGTTGTCAACATTTTGGCACTTCTGGATGTGGAATATGAAGTGAACAGGAGGTGTGACAAAATAATGTGTAACATAAATAATAAATAATAATAGTGAATAAATAATAAATAATGAAGAAAATATAATAATAGTAAATAATAAACTAAAGTTATGAATAGATATATATAAAAATAAACTATTAAAATAGCAAGAATAAATAAAGTTAACAAAAAGTAAAAAGGAATAAAATAAGCAAGAGTTTAATTAAGTAAAAGATTGAGTAAAGCAAAACTTAAGACAAAGAAATAAAAGTTGGCATGGTCACCCATGGATCCCTTTCCAATCCCCTTCCATGTAATAGACAAAAAGGGAGATGAGAAGCATTCATTCTTTCAAGAGGAGAATGATAAGAGACAAAGGAGTCAGTGATAGTAGTAGTTGGTTGAGTGGTCGGGGGTGGCCAACTATAGGAAGATTATGTGTAGTTGAGCCTACGGGTGGATGGAGAGTTGTCCCAAAAACTTTGTTGTGTTCAATGGGATTGAAGTACCTTCCATGACACAATAATCAACAATAAGCAATACTTTTTCTCTACAAGTAATTATTCACTACTAATGGTTTTTTAAAATTCTATGCTAAAATCAATTGAATATTTTGTGTCAATTATTCATAGCGCCATTTGATATAAGTATTTCTATATTTTAATTATGATTCATTACATGCATGCATATACATACATTTGAACCTTTACTCTCATGCCATCTGAGCCAAAATATGTTCAAACACATATATAATTTTAAACTTCTCATAATCGGATTCAAGTGAGACAAATATTTAACTCTCCCCTTGCAAATTATGATTGCAATTGCCTTAATTATTTGTTCTCTCCAAAAACCCCTAAACATTCTTAGCTACATTCTTGCAACTTAAGGATCAATTATCTTCTTTGCTAATTATCCTTAATATTCCTGATTGAGACTCTCCTAGTTATCACATTCACACAATTTAGTGCCTCACTATTCCTCATTAAACTTTCACTCTTATAAACCCTGACTATGATTATCACCTGGACTTTATTCTTGTTGTTGTTCCCATGTGACTTAGTCATTTACATTTCACATTAAAATATATCACTATAAATCCTGATTGAGCCTAACCCTGAGAAGTATGACTACGACCAAAGAGCCCAAAGCACTGTGCTTTTCTAAATTGTTCCATGTAACAGAACATTAAGTATATTAGAGTTTTTGGGCTGACAACTTGTATTTACAATGAATATCTTTGAAGTTTGAGGCATAGTGGATTTCTAGTGCCTCAGTATAGCATCATCCATCGAAAGTGTGAAACCAACAATGAGGAAAGGGCCCATGAGAGAAATAATTGAGAATAATATTGAAGGTGTAGTTGACAAAAGTACCAATCCTCATGGATACAACTTGTTATATTGATAAATCAACACCTATATCATGGCCAAAGATATTCAATATTTCATCTAAAAGGACTTTCCAAAAGGAGAAGAAGACCAGGATGTGTACGTTAAAATCAAAATGTCTCAATTCCATAAGGAAACTGATCACACCCCTATTTTCCCTAGTGATGAGACTGTGGAATGATTTTACAATAGACATATCACAAAAATATAATGTCAAGAGTACTAAAGGTGAACCATTGTCATAATATCAACTAGGAGATATTCATATGCATTATAAACTGCCTCAACCACAAGAGTATCTTAGTCCAAGATGGTATTGTGACTTCAGGGGTTCTACTAAAGAAATCATTTGATCATGGTGGAAAGAATCCAACAAGTTTAAACAAAAGGTTGGGGGTGTATACAAGACCATGATGCTTAGAAAAGTGTATCAATATTTGATGGCAATGTATTGCAGGATCTATGGGAGAGAAGATGGCGAGCTCTTTAAAGAAAAGTGGGTCCATATGGTATATAATTGTGCTACCAAAGGAACCATATTCAATTAGGCAGAATTCATAGCAAATTCACTCAAAACCTATCTTAGAACATGTGTTAGAAGAGTAAAAACTCCAGCAGAAGGGAAGAAACCTGGGTTCTACATGGCTTCTTACTTACTAGATGGAATTTGTGCCAAGATAAAGTTTTCAGAGATGGGATGGAAATGAATTTTTTCCATTGATACACCATTTGTGCATTTCTATTGTAAATAGGTTGAAGAGGATCTTATGCTAAAATTACAAAATATCTCATCTTGGTGCTATACCAAAATATTTTCAATAGTGAACCACCTTTCATGTCTGAAATGGCAAGAGCATCATTTCCTATAGTTGTTGATCGGTTTACTCCTATGGATGGAACATATATAAGGGTATTCGATGCATATAGAAGTCTTAATTAGATGCCTTTATTTGTGACTAATAAAGTGGTGACATAATGGGTTGCATAGAAACTTTCCACAAGGTTTTCCAATTCATTACAAAAGGAAAATAAGTTTCCTTAGCCAATTTTTTCATTATGCATAAAAGCATACAATATAAAGAATGTAAAGGAAGTATAATCCAAGACACAAGAGTTAGAGCATCTCAAGTTTGGCGAGTTGGGATATCACAAATATGATTGTAGAGGTATTTCTAATCAACATTGTGTAAGGAAAAAACATATTTGGATGTATGCTCCAGTGATTTGGCCACATGACGAAAAGATAAAGAACTTCTTCAATGCTACTAAGGCAGTTGAAGCTGCTAAAGGAATAAGCTCTTCCAAGGCTACAAATAACCCTAAATACTTAGAATAAGACTCCCAAGACAACATGGATACACAAGAAAAGTCTAGGCTTAAAAGGAAACAAGAACAAGAGGCTAAAACGCAAAGAATAAAGAAACTCAATGTAGATAAAGAAGACAAGAAGCAAGCAGAAGAAGGGAGAAAAAAAAAGAAAAGGAGGAGGCTCGAAAGAAGTTGCAAGAGGAAGAAATGAAGGAGGAGGAACAAGAAAGGAAAAAACAAAAAGCATTAAGGAAACAAAAGGAAACAACAAAGAAGAAAATAGAAGAAGAAGCTATAAAGAAGAAAGAGGAAGAGCATAAATTGGAACAAGAAGAGGATATGAAAAGGAAGCAACTTGAAGAATAAGAAGAGGCACTGGCCAAACAATTAGAAGAAGAATTGATGGCCAAAGAATTGGACGATAAACAAGAAGGCAAATCTAGGTTAAAGGATTCAACAACTAAGGCAATAGTGCCGACATTAAACATTCAGAATCCCACACCCATTACTAGAGGTATTCTCCTAATCAATGAAATGAGTATAACATTTCAAGAATAAAACAAGATATTAGATATCTCTAAAATTAAATTTGATAAATTCAAGTTCATGGTTAGTCAAGAAAGATGAAAGTATTACCTTAGTGAACTAGATAATCCTATCTCAGTTACTTTGGAAAGGGAAACTGTGATGCAAGGATCAATCCTACATTGATAGCTTCTGCAGGCAATGCATTCATAACTGCAATAGAGAAAAATGTTGATCACTTATCAAAAGAGGTTGAAAATTTAAAGGGATAATTAGGTAGAGCACAATAGTAGTATGAGAAGCTTCGTACAAAAAATCATAATTTTTCCACTACAAACTTCAGTCGAGAAAGTTTAGAAGCAATAATTCTTGAAGAAGTCAAAGCATTGGTGGAGGTTAAAAAAAAGTATATGATAAAATTATAATCTTGCATAAAGTAGTTCATAAAGTAGTAGCTTTTCTATTCAAAATGAAAATAGAATTACAAAATAAAGAAAATTTGATAAGATTAGCACTCTCAGTCATCGATTATATTCAGGAGTGGAGCACAAAGTATCCGTTGGGTCCCTATAATACTAGTGATTACCCCATTACTGTTGTAGTTGTACCCCTTATTAATATTGTTGTGCCCCTATTGTCCCCATATTGTTATTACTGTGCCCCATGGAATCTCTCTATTGTTATTTTTGTGCCTTTATATTATTATTGTTAGGTCGGATGCGTTATATTGTGACTCCTTAGACTCCTATATATAAAAAGGAGGTTTTGTCATTTGAAGCATCAAAGAATCATTCATTGGTGTAATGTAAAGGAGGTTGCTCCCTTGAAGACGTTGAATTCTAAGGCATTGATCTATATTTTCTATCTTTTTGTGAGCTGGTTTCATAACAGTGAGACACTTTCAGACACAGTGCAAAAGTATCCCACTTATGACAAAGAGATGTATTCCATTGTGTAGGCCTATCGACAATTGAAGCATTACATTTTGGGGAAGGAAATTGTCATCCACACAGACCACTGGCCCCTGTAGTTCATACAAACCCAAGGGAAATTACAAAATCATCGCCATCTTAAGCGGTCCACATACCTACAATAGTTCCATTTGAATATCAAGTATAATAAGGGCAACAGCAATAATGTTGCAGATTGCCTCAGTCGACCACGGATCATGGCGTTAACAACCATGCTCAACTCTTATGGGCACAAGACTTCTAATTGGCCACTTCTCTACAAAAGTGACCTAGAATTCAGCCACACATACCAGACACTCTTGGAGGGTCAGCATGTTCTAGATTTTCACCTCCAGGATGCCCTATTATGCCACCTGGGTCACCATTGTGTTCCTTCAAGCGAGCATGCCAAGATGATTTGGGAAGCACACTACAGTCAAATTGTTGGGCCTTTCGAGGTCAAGAAAATGGTGGAAGTATTGTAGAAGTATTTATATTGGCTGAATCTTTGACATGATGTCAAGAAGTACATCAAATCATGCACTGCCTATGCCATTGCCAAATTGACCATCAAGAAGCAAGGCCTCTATACCCCGCTGCCTACCCCTAGTCGACCTTGGGAATCCATCTCCATGGATTACATTTTGGGCCTTCCTTCTACTAAGCATGGAAACAACTGTGTTTTTGTGGTCGTCGACAGGTTCTCGAAGATAGCCATTATGGCAGCCTACAAGAAGAATATCACAGCAGAAGCCACTACTAAACTCTTCTTTGATCGAGTGTGGGTGCACTTTGGGATCCCACAGTCTATCATCTTAGATCAGGATAGCAGGTTCCTTAGTACATTTTGCTCCAGTCACTCGTCGATGTTGGACACCAAACTCACTAAGTCTACAGCCTTCCATCCCCAAACTGATGGCCAGACAGAGGTTGTCAACAGGATGATCGTACGCATTCTGCGCATGTACAACTCAAAGCATCCACACACATGGGATGAGACCCTTCCCTATGTTCAACACATCTATAACCGGTCTCTCCACAACTCGACTAGCTGCAACCCTTTTCAGGTGGGTTTGGGATTCTAGCCACTAGGTCCCATTGATGTGGCCATGCCATTTGTAGCTACTCAGGTAGATTCATCTCATGTCCAGTCCTAAACAAATAACAAAAAAAGCTTCATTGATCACATCCAACATATTTGTCAGCAGGTCCATGACATTCTAGAGAAATCAAATTCCAAGTACAAGCAGCGACATGATCAACATCGGTTGCCACACAAGTTTCAGATGGGCGATAAAGTCTGGTTGCATTTGCAAAAGGAACGTCTTACCGGAGCCTATCGGAAACTCAAACCACTCTGATATGGTTCTTACACCATTACCAAGGCTATGGGAGATAATTAATTTGAGCTTAGCATTCCTCCATTCTTTGGCCTACACCCAGTGTTCAATGTGGACCGCCTTCGGCCATACTTTCCACCGTTACTAGACACATCTGACATTGTAGAACAGCTTACACCCAGAGAGTTAAATCCAGATTGCATGGAACAAGTTGCAACTAATTGGATCATGGACACACATATCAAGCACACACGCCAGCAGAAGATCCAACTGTATCGAGTTGTCAAAGCAGGCCAACTCCTTCACCAGGGCAAGTGGCACACCAGGGACCAAGTTCAGCAGAAGTTTCCTCATCTCATGGAGGAACTCAACGCAATGGAGACCATTTCTTCCTAAGGGGGGAGGAATGATCCTGGTGGATATTGGTGGCCACCCACCAATTCCACTTGGACCCCCACCAATATTTCTTTCAGTTTTTCAATTTCCTTAATTGTAGCACAGTTTTCTATTTTTAGCATTTTTTCTAGTCTTGAATTTTTGGAGCTATTTTGAGGCCCTAAATGATATTTTTTGGGAAAATTGGGAGAAAAATGGGTACATGGACTGATTTTTCTCTTCCCAAAGTTGCATTCCTCAGATAAATCTTTCTAATGAGCTATTGTACACATCAAACGGAGATCATATGCCAAAGTTAAGACCTCAGGAAGTTGATGTACCAATTTACCCAAAACGGGGCCCATAATTTGGCACTTCATCTCCTAGGGTTAGGTTTTTGGATGTTTAGGGTTTTCCATTATTTCTCAACAATAAATAGGACTTTGAGCCTCATTGTAAGACATCTCAGAGGCATATAGCCGCCACATCTCTTCTCGGAGATAAGCTACCTTTGCCCTAGCTAGTTTATTTCCATTTTTGTTTGTAAGCATATTTCAGTATTTTACAATAATGAAATGAATTATTATTTTTGTTGCATCTCTTTATGTATGGTAATATCTGTAATTTTTTGTGTTCCTGTTCAAATCAAGATCAGTCCCATCACAAGTATCTCGTCAACAAATTTTATCTTTGGTCATCTCTTCTTATCCCTGTCCATATTTTTTCATCCTTGTTTATCTCTTATCTCTTCTTATCTATTTATTGTCTATGATCATATGTTGAACACTCTAGGATATAAAATAATAATAATTTGACATCGGAGGGGATCTTGAGCTACAACCCTCAATTTAATCGACTACATCGGAGAGCTTATCTCAATCAGAAAAAACATCAGGGAGCCCCGCTTAACCTAGGACAATATCTGGGAGCATCTCAATCTAAAATCCATTGGCAATGAGGAAGGTCCTATCGGACACTCTCGCCTCATGTCTATTATAGTGGTGAAGATCCTATGGGACACTCTCACCCCAAGTCATCTCATAAGGGACCATACATCTTCCACCCTATGTCGATCAATAGGAAAGATATAATATCTCATCCATCTTATTTCCTATTGGTATTCCCAACAATGACCCTAAAGAGTAATGTGTTAGAACACCTACATCATAATCGAGCTTGGTTAAGGTACCCAAATTACCAAAGGTAAGTATCACACACCCCAAAGCTTTCTCAACTCATTGCCAGACAAGGAGCTACAATCCAAACAAGCCTAGCTTGTGGGAATGATGCTAACTGGGGTATACTTTGATAGACCAAGATAGGGGAGCTATCTCTTCCACCCTATAGGTGACAAATAGGGGTGATATCCTATTGTCCAGAGATCCCTCAACCCCAAGAGATCTACGGCTCAACTCCTCACCCCAGGAGCTTAAACAGGGGAGAAGAGTTATGTCAGTGTCCTTAATTAGCCTGGACCCTTAGGCAGGAGGTTCACATCCATCAATCCATGCTACTCTTTGTAGATCATAAACATATCAATGTGCTCATATCTAGTATTAGCTCAAATAATTTATTGAAGAGTTTAATCATACTGCTTTATGTAGTTCTTTCAATCAGCAGTTCTCTATTTTCTTTTCATATGGAACATCACATCAAATATCATGTTAGAACAAATGCGTTTCATAAAAAAGGATACTTTATTCATCCTCCCTCTCATGGAGGAAGCAACCATAAGCCTAAATTTATCTCAATCTATGAAGATCTATCCCAACTATATATAGGATTCTTTGTCAATTGGATGCAACTCTTGTTGTCACAAGATATCATTGTCATATCCAAAACCTTCTCAAATAGCTCTCCAAATAAATTCCAAACACTCGAACAGATATCCATGCTATCAACAATTTATTCAACCTTAGTCATGCTTAAAACTAAGGACTTCTATTTCTTGCTCATCCAATATGTCATGACAGATCCCAAACTAAATCAGCACCCGAATGTGCTCTTCTTATCTATAACATATCTAGCCTAGTTAGCATCAGTGTAACCATGCAATCGTACATCTCTAGCAGAATGTTTTAGACCATTATTAATCGTCCCATGTAGATTATTTCAAAATGTGCGTTGCGACAACTAAATTTGTAATCAAGGTGTTTACTGCAAAGCATATACCAAGTGGGTTTTCTCAAGGAACATCCATTCCTCAATAGACTATAGATACTCAGAGGAGTCATCCAAATCATGTCTAGCAACATCTCTACATAATTTAATTCCATCGAGGTGTCCAAGGATTCGCATTCTATCTTTCCAAATCTAATAGCTTCACAACATATTTCCCTTTAGAAAGCGAAATCTCTCCGGGTCTTTGCGAAACTTATAATCCTAGAAATTATGTATCATACCAAGTTCTTCCATCTTGATCTCAGATACCAACTCCCTCACACTTTGATCATCAAAGCCTCGTTACCGGGTAATTGTCAATGTGAACATACTAGGCTTAGGAAACTTGCTTCAAACCATATGATGCTTTCTACAAACATAATATTGACCAAACAATATTCTTGGCCTCAAGAAAATCAATATTTTGCAATCAAATTAACCAAGTCTACTTATCAAGCCTTAAATGTCAAATTAGATCCATAAAATTTCTTGTTAATATCACAGTCAAACTCTATAGACCGTGTGACAGGTAGAGCTCATACCAAAAATACCAAGTTACAACCTTATCTATTGTCATGTCAATTACTATCATTTACCAATAAATATCAAGACAAAATTTATCAATCCATTCTCATTATCATAATATGAATCATTTATATCCCTATGTAACAACCCCGGTGAAAATTCCATCTAATAAAAGTTAATGAAGGAAAAATAATAACCACGGTTGATGGGACACTTATTCTAAGTTGAATGTTGGGAAAAAACATAGCTATGGGGATCATTGGTGGTTGATTAATGGCTAAGGAAATTGGCAAAGGCAATGGCAAAGGCTTTGGAAAGGAAAAGTGGCATTTTGGCACATTTATTTATGAAAATAATGGAAATTAGGAGAAAAGGGAGGTGAAATGTCATAGGTTGCATGTGAGGAGGAAAATAATGGAAAATGAAGAAAATAAAGGCCTTATTAATAAAAAGGCTTTTGAGGATTAGTTCACAGACTTATGTCATTTCAATTTTGGATATCTCTCTCTATTCTCTCTCTCTCATGCTCTTGGACACTTAGATTTTTCTTGGAACACTCTTGTAGGAGTGTGGCATACTTGGATTTTTGGAGCAAGAAGGAAAAGGAAGAGAAGGAAAGTGCAAGAGGACATCGGAATCAGCAGATACAAGGAGTTTTTCTTGCTAGTACCAAGTTTCATGTATGTTTTCCTCACTAGTTTTGACATGCATGGCATATGCATGCAGTTTATTAGTCATGATTTGTCATTGGCATGGAGCATTGTATGGATTGACAATGGATTTTCCTAGCCTTGTCATTTCATAGATAGCCATGGTGTTGTGCGTTCATTTCTTTGTTTTTTTTGTTGGTTCTCATGTATCCTTTAGCTTGGGTTGAGTTACTAGTTCCTGGAGCCTTGGTTGGACAAATGCTCTGGAGCCCTATAACAGCTTGGGGTGAGTCTCTAGTCTTGGAGCCTTGGGTAGAAAAACGCTCTAGATCACTTGGTGGGATGAATTACTAGTCTTGGAGCTTTGGTTGGACAAATTCTCTAGACCCCAGAGGAAATTGTGGGTTGAATTACTAACCCTGGAGCCTTGGCTGGAAAAAAAGCTCTAGAGCCTTGGAAGGCTTGGGTAGAGACCAATCTGGTGATGGTTTGTGATGTCCGATCATGTGGTAGAATCATTGCTTGATGTGTTGAGGTGGTTTTTCCTTTGTAATCCCTGGATGGTTTGATTGATGTGTTTTATGAGATCCCACATTCATGCTTAGAATATGGCATGGGGGTGACTAGTTGAAGAGATATTTGGCTCAGCCATGTCTATGGTTGGGTGTTTCGTGGAATTCTCGAACCTATTTGGCCTTCGCAACATTAATATGAGGTTATTTCTCCTTGTTAATTCATAAGTATTATATTGATTTATATGTGGATTATATGGTTGTTGTTTCCTTGGTATTTATGTTTTTATTATGCTGGTTATGAGCATGTATTATGATAGTGGCTATGGCTCTTATCATGTTTTTACTTGTAAATAAATGAACAATGTATCTATGGCCTAATAGATGAAATTGCAGCTAATGTATTGAGGCATCAATGCTTCTTAGCGATTCTCAGATAAGTATGAGACTCATATGCTTAGTTCTATTGTTAAGACGTGTAGCTTTCATATTTGTGACATGTTTGACGAAATGCAAGTCATTGTTAGTATGGGTCCAATCTGGTCGTTGTCAATGTTTTTGGAGACGTATCATTGTTCCGCTATGAAATCTCATTTCTGAAGGTGTCATTGAGTTTTGCGTAGTGACTTGGGCTCTAGGCCTGAAAATGTGGCCAAATCTTAGAGTCACAGGCATAGGTCTGAGGATAAAAGTCCCTAGACGCATGCATACCCATGTTGTGGGAGTGTATGAGTCATCCTGGATGTATGCTTCTCCATATGAAGGGAGTGTCTAGGGGTTTAATGGTCTAAAAACTCAGTGGTACTCAGGGGCTAGTTATCTAAGTGGTTGGAATGGCTCCTGGGAGTTTTTTTCATTGATGTGGAAGGTATGTGTGATGTGTTCCACCGATTCCACTTCCTTAACTTACACTTAGGGAGTTGAATCATTTCATAGTAACTTATCATCACATGTTTACCCCAGTTGGCCAGCTTCTTGGGTAGATGTGGGACGAGGGTGTTACAGAGTGGTATCAGAGCATGGTTCACCCGTGAGACTGGATGGGTTGTGTGTTGGTCATGTATTAATGTCGGTTGCACATGTGTTTCTTAACTTGTAAGACCATATACTTGTTTCATTTGTATGGTATGGGTTATGGTTGTAGTGAGGTCACCATAGGAAGTTTATGGTGATGTTGTGGAGTGTGTCGTCATGAGTGTATGGTTTAGTATGCATTGTTTATGCATGTTAGTATTCACATGTGGTCAAGTGTATAGTGATGTGTTGGTTTTTGTCATACATGAGGTCATGGTATGTGTAGTTGATATGGCCATGCATCAATGACTAGATTCTGGCTAGAATAATGGTTATATGGTTATATGTGTATGTGTTAGATTTCTATATGTTGTCATGATTATGTTATGCATATATTATGTTGATTTTTTGATCCTGCAGAAGAGGTATCCTACTCAAATTATGCTAAGGTACGTTGGTTTATTGTGATTTGGTTTAGCTAACATGATATACCTTGTAGGAAGAATATCAAAGATGACTAGCAAGATGGTATACTATAGTCCCCAAGACTCTCCCTATGGATCAGATGAGAAGTGTGGTGTTGGGCACTCTTTTGATTCAATAGACACCGTGAGAATTTTAAAGGCATAAATAATGAGTTGTAAGGCAGACAATGACAGAATCATACAGGCACATGAGAAACAAGCAGAGGTAAATGCAGTGATACTTCAGAGTTTGTCATAATTGCAGCGACAGGGACCACTTCAAATCAGCCATGAGAAGGAGGACATAACTAATGGGGCATATGGAAATAGGTCTCTTTGTGGGTATAGGTCAGACAAAGATGACACGATCAGAGATGGCAGGTCCTTGGATACTTCGGATAAGAGAGGTGATGGAAACATGTACTATTCTAGTTTTGGTTCTGGCAGGCATTATGATCGTCATCATTATCATCCTTATAGGAAGAGTTACAGGGGATATTTGTCAGATGATTTTAAGAAAGAAAAACCACCTACATTTGATAGAGAGATGGAGAAGTCACAAGATGCAGAGGCGTGGTTTCTTCATATGAGGAATTTCTTTAGGTAGCATGATTACTCAGAGAACATGAAAGCTAGAATAGCTACATTCAGTCTCAAAGGTAAAGAAGATATTTGGTGGGAAGATGTAAAGAATTTAAGAAGTATTGATGAGTAGGAATTTACTTGGAATGAGTTCAAGAGACTATTCAAGAAGAAGTACCTATCGAAGAGATACTTTGATGATAGGGGAAAATAATTCTATGAGCTAAAGATGGGATTGATGACAGATGAGGAGTACACTAGAAGGTTCTTGGAGCTACTGAGGTATGTACCTTAACTCAAGGAGGAGAAGGCCAAGATTCAAATATTCAATAGTTGATTACGAATTGCATTCAAAGATAGGATTGAGTTCAATGAGCCTAGATCATTGGAGGAGGTCATCTGGAAGCTAAAGCATTTCTATGGGAAATTGAAGTGTAAATCTGAGACTAAGCTAGACTTGAAGGGTAATGCAAAGAACAAAGTAAATTGGGACAAGAAACGAGAAAGAATGAAGGGTATAGGTAATAAATAGAATTCAGCACCATCTAATAATTTTAATGCATCTGACAAGGGACAGGGAGTTCGATCTGAGGAGCAGAATAAGGAGCTTGTGCGGTGTTGGACTTGTGGAGGAGATCATCGTAGGAGATATTGTCCATAGAATCAGGGTGGTAAACCGCATATATATAGTGCTAAGGAGGCACGGAAAATGGGAGATGTTGGGTAGAGTATTCCTAGGATCTATGTAGCGTTGGATAATAGACAGGAATCTATCATTGAGATGAACGGTAAGCTTTTTAATCAAGTTGTTTCTATTTTGATTGACCCTGGATCTAATTATAGTTATTTTAATCTTGACCTGGTGTATAAGTTTGGTTTCAATAAATAAGTGCATGCAAAGTCTTGGTTAGTAGAGTTAGCTACAGGTACAAAGAAGCAGGTTTGTCATTGGGTAAGATCTTGCACATTTGATTTGAATGGTATGCCTATCTCAGCACATTTGAATGTATTACCATTCTGATCATACAGTATGTTTTTGGGCATGGATTGGTTGTACCTTCATAGAACCAAGGTGTATTGTTACAACAAATCCATTTAGTGCTTGGCTGATAATGGAAAACAAAGAGTCTTGTGGGGTAAGAAGAAAGCAACATCAATTAGAATGGTGATAGATATGCAGACCAAGTGTAGTCATTGGAAAGGGTGTGTCTTATTTGCAATGCACATTTCTAGTGACAAAGGTAACGAAGTTGAGGATGAAGATGTTTTCAGAAGGTACCTAGTTCTACAACAATTTCAAGATGTATTTCCTACAGATATTTTAGAGTTTCCACCTCATAGGGAAGTAGACTTTTCTATTAAGTTGGTGCCAGAGGTAGCTCCGGCATCAAAGGAACCTTACAAGATGAGTACTCCTAAGTTGGTAGAGTTGAAGTTGTAATTGAAGGAAATGTTGGACAAGGGATACATTACGCAAAGTGTATCGTCATGGGGTAGAAACAGTATTTTTTGTGAAGAAGGATGGTACTCTCAAGCTATGCATTGATTACTGGTAGTTGAATAAAGTGGCCATCAAGAACAAGTATTTGTTACCAAGTATTGATGACTTGTTCGATTAGTTTAAGGGAGTAGTAGTGTTCTCGAAAATTGATTTGAGATCTAGATATCATGAGGTACACATTAAAGAAGAGGACATCTACAAGACAATTTTCCAGACTAGGTAAGGGCATTATGAGTTTTTTGTAGTTCCATTTGGTTTAACTAATGCTCTAGCTACCTTTATGTGCTTGATGAATAGTGTATTGCATCCGTATTTGGACAAGTTTTTTATTGTGTTCATTGATGATATATTGGTATATTCAAAAAATGAATAAGAACATGATGAGAACTTAGCCGCAGTGTTGAGATTATTGAGAGATAATTAGTTGCATGCTAAGCTCAGCAAGTGTGGTTTATTTCAGACTATGGTACACTACTTGGGACATGTGGTTTCCAAGGATGGAATAATAGTGGAACCAAAAAAGGTAAGAGATATCATGGAGTGGGCAGCTCCCATGAATCTGAATGAGGTGAGATCTTTCATGGGGTTAGCAGGTTGTTACAAGAGATTCATCAGGAACTTCTCTCAGATTACTTATCTTATCACATCATTGCAAAGGAAATGTAAAAAGTTTGAATGGACAGAGGAGTGTGTAGCCGGTTCTGAGCAGCTCAAGCAGTTATTGACACATGCAGCAGTGTTAAATATTGCAAATCCAAACAAAGATTTTATAGTATGTAAATATTCTTGCAAGAGAGGACTTGGTGGAGTCCTTATGCGAGATGGATATGTGGAATGTTATGAGTCATGAAAGTTTAATGAGCATGAGCGGAACTAACTGACACATGATCTTGAGTTGGCAACAATCGTACATGCATTGAAGATGTGAAGGCACTATATTTTGGGCAGGAGGTTTATATTGATAAGTGATCATAGTGGGTTGCGGTATCTATTTGGCCAACTGAATCTGAATGGAAGGTAGGCTCGATGGTTAGCCACGATCAGTGAGTTTGATTTTGAGATCAGGTATATCAAAGGTAAAGAGAATAGGATGGAAGATGCTCTCAGCAAGTGGATACAAGTAAATCACATAGAAGCTATGAGTTCCTACAAGATAAATTTACATGATAGGATCTTGCACAGAGGTCAGTAAGATGTCATGTATATGGATATTTTGCACAAGTTGCAGCAAATTTTAGGTAGTGGTACAGGTACAAGTACAGGTGCTAATACAAGTATAAGTATAGGTAGTGGTACAGGTATAGATGTAAGTGCACAGGATGTAGACTATCATCTAACGACACATGGATTGGTCAGGTTTAGAGACAGGATATATGTGCTAGATAGCAGTGTGCTCAAGAAGGTGATCTTGAGGGAGTTTCATGCGAAACCATATTCAGGTCACCCAAGTTATGAAAATACGTTGATAGCAGCGATGAAATTCTATTATTGGTCGAATTTGAAGAGAGACATAGCCGATTTTGTGGCTAGGTGCTTGGATTGTCACCAGTTGAAGGAAGAGTGTAAGCATCCATACGGAATTCTACAGCCAATTCCAATTCCATAGTGGAAATGGGAGGACATTTCCATGGAATTTATCACAGGTTTTCCAAGGATAGTGAGACAACATGATTCCATCATGGTAGTGGTGGAAATATTGACAAAGGTAGGACACTTCATTCCAGTGAAGTCTACATTCTCAGTGAGTGATGTAGCACGGGTCTTCATCAGGGACATGGTCAGATTGCATGGAGTTCCAAAGAATATTGTGTCAAACAAGGATGTGAATATCACTTCTAAGTTTTGGAAGGAGTTATTTGCAGGTTTGGGCAAAGAGATGGCCTTCAGTACATCTTATCATCCGTAGAAAGATGGACAGACGAAGAGGTTCAACACGATATTGGAGGACAAGTTGAGGATGTATGTGATGCATCAGCAATCGAAGTGGGAAGAGAATATTCCACTAGTAGAGTTCGCTTACAACAATGGGTATCAAGAATCCTTGAGGAAGAGTCTGTTTGAGGCATTGTATGGGAAGACTTGTAATACTCCCATCAGTTGGAGTGATCCAGTTAACAAGGTGTTGATTGGAATGGACATGTTGGAATACATAGAGCGGGAATGCAGGTAATAAAGAAGAATTTGAAACCAGCATAAGATAGGCAAAAGAGCTATGCATATCAGAATAGGTATTGAAGGAGTTCCAGGTTGGGGAAGAGGTGTACTTACGCATCAAACCGAAGAATATATCCTTGTGGATTGGATCATGTGCCAAGTTGGCACCTCGGTTTTGTGGACATTTTAGGATTATTGAGAGGATTGGTCCAGTAGCCTATCGACTTTCACTTCCTCTGATAGTGAAATTCCATGATGTTTTCCATGTGTCAAAAGTATGTTAAATATGTTGATCATGAGATTGACTTGCTTATATTGCAGGTGGAGCCATAAGGAGAATTCCAGTTGGAATCGCAGTGTATTTTGCAGAGAAAGATGCTCATGCTCCAAAACCGAGAAATCGAGTAGGTTAAAGTGCAATGGAAGTAATTTAGTCCTGATGAAGCTACATGGGAGATGGAGGATCAGATGTGGGCTATGTATCCTTCCCTATTCATTAGTTGAGCAAATGTTTTGGTATATTTCTTTGGAATATTTTTAGGTACATGTTTTGGTGATGTTTGGTATATGGACGTATGTATATGGGTGTAAATACCATTGTGAGATATGTTATAAAGCTCCAATAAGTGGTATGGGTGTCATGTCATTGTGATGTTATAATTGTTATGTTAGCATGTTGGCTAGTACAAGAGCTAGGGGATTGTATCTCCCTTCCAGTAGTAGCTAGAGAACGAGAGAAGGTTGTAGCCTTCTGCAGGTGGGTGCCTACGTCCTGGTATGAGTCTACGCCAGTGAAAAATTGTAAAAAGAATTTTCTTATTAAAAGGAAGATAGAGACAATTGCAACAGGTGGTTTTTACCCACATTGGGTTTCCACCTTATATCATGGTGTTCATGTGTGCTTCTTATGTGTGATGATCTGTTTTGTTTTAATGCACCTGTTTACTGTTAATAATGTTCTGATGCACTCATTAAAGATCAACTAACTTAATCATAAGTTTGTTGGATAAACGCTAGTTGCATTAAACACAGTTGCATATACATGCGGGTTTCCTTAACTAAAGTAGCATATATGAATCTGAATATGGAAATGAAAAAGTTTTACTGATTTGCTAATACTGATTCACCCCCCCCTCCCCCCCCTCAGTATTATTTCCAACATTTGTTTGTATTGCAGGTGGAACCATAAGGAGAATTCCAATTGGAACCGCAATGTATTTTGCAGAGAAAGATTCTCATGGTCTAGAACCAAGAAATCGAGTAGGTTCAAGTGAAATGGAAGTAATTTAGTCCCGATGAAGCTACATGGGAGATGGTAGATCAGATGCGAGCTATGTATCCTTCCCTATTCGTTGGTTGAGCAGATGTTTTGGTATATTTCTTTGGAATATTTTTTGGTACATGTTTTGGTGATGTTTGGTATATGGACGTATGTATATGGGTGTAAATACAGTTGTGAGATATGTTATAAAGCTTCAGTAAGTGGTATGGGTGTCATGTCATTGTGATGTTATAATTGTTATGTTTTCATGTTGGTTTGCCTCTCAAGAGGATGATCATTGTAAATACTAAAACAAGCTAACTTATGAAGTTCCATGGGCAATATGTTTTTCTTACAGCAACCTTGTTGGTTTTAGGTCTTGTTGAACACCAAGGATGGTGTTCCCCCAAGGGGGAGGGTTCTTTAACAAACCTAGTTAATATTCCATATAATAAAAGTTAATAAAGGAAAATAATAGCCACGGTTGATGGGATACTTATTCCAAGTTGAATTTTGAGCAAAAGCATAGTGCTTGGGATCACTGGTGGTTGATTAATGGCTAAGGAAATTGGCAAAGGAAATGGAAAAGACTTTGGAAAGGCAAAGTGGCATTTTGGCACATTTATTTATGAAAATAATGGAAATTAGGAGAAAATGGAGGTGAAAGGTCGCAGGTTGCATGTGAGGAGGAAAATGAAGGAAAATAACGGCAAATGAAGAAAATAGGGACCTAATTAATAAAAAGGCTTCTGAGGATCAATTCACAGAATATTTTCAGTTCAGTTTTGGAACTCTCTCTTTATTCTCTCTCTCTTACTCTTGGACACATAAATTTTTCTTGGAGTACTCTTGGAGGAGTGTGGCATACTAGGAGTTTTGGAGCAAGAAGACAAAGGAAGAGAAATAAAGTGCAATAGGACATCGAGATTAGCAGCTACATCAGGTTTTTCTTGTTGGTACCGAGTTGCATGTATGTTTTCTTCACTATTTTTGGCATGCATGGAATATGTGTGTAGTTTATTGGTCATGATCTGTCAATGGCATGGAGGATTTCCTAGATTGACAGTAGATTTTCCAAGCCTTATCATTTCCTGGATAGCCATGGTGTTATGGGTTCATTTCTTTGTTTTTCTAGTTAGTTCTCATGTATCCTTTAACTTGGGTTGAGTTACTAGTTCCTGGAGCCTTGGTTGGACAAATGCTCTGGATCCCAGAGGAAGTTATGGGTATAGTTACTATTCTTGGAACTTTGGTTGCAACAAATGATCTTGAGCCCTAGAAGGCTTGGGTAGAGACCAATATGGTGATGATTTATGATGTCCGAACATGAGGTGGAATCACTGTTTGATTGTTTGAGGTGGTTTTGCCTCTAGAAGCCTTAAACGGTTTGATTGATGTGTTTTATTAGATCCCACATTCATGCATAGAATATGGCACAGGGGTGACTGGCTAAAGAGAGATTTGGCTCAGCCATGTCTATGGTCGGGTGGTTCGTGGAAGTCCCAAACCTAGTTGGTCTTTGCATCATTAATATGAGTTTATTTCTCCTTGTTAATTCATGATTATTATATTGGTTTATATGTGGATTGTATGGTTGTTGTTTCCTTGGTATTTTTGTTGTTATTATGGTTGTTATGAGCATGTAGTATGATAGTGGCTATGTATGGCTCTTGTCATGGCTTTGTTTGTAAATGAATGAACAATGTATCTATGGCCTAATAGATGAAATTACAACTAATGTGTTGAGGCATCAATGATTCTTAGTGATTCTCATATAAGTATGAGACTCTTATGCTCAGTTCTATTGTTAGGACCTATATCTTTCATATTTGTGACATGTTTGAAGAAATGCATGTCATGGCTAGTAGGGGTCCAGTCTAGTCCTTGTCAATGTTTTTGTATATGTATCAATTTTTTGCTGGGAAATCTCATTTCTAAAGGTGTAATTGAGTTTTGGGCAGTGGCAGGTCTCGGGCACAGGTCTGAGGAGAAAATTCCCCAGACACATGCATACCCATGTTATGGAGCATCTGGAACATCCTAGACACATTTTTTTTCCATATCAAGGGAGCGTTTGGGGGTTTAATGGTCTTAAAGCTCAATGGGACGCAGGGGTTGGTTACCTGAGTGGTTGGAATGGCTCCTAGGAGATCTTTCACTCATGTGGAAGGTTTATGCGATGTGTTCTGCTAGTTCCACTTAACTGACACATAGGGAGTCGAATCATAACATAGTAACTTCTTATCACATGTTTACCTTGGTTAGTCATTTACTTGAGTAGTTGTGGGAGGAGGGTGTTACACCCTAGATGTAAATGCATACACCAAGGATAAGTCATACAATTTCTATCCATTTATTGTGATATCACTGCATACTAAATCACAATTATTTACACTTCATCCCATGTGCCAACGCCAATGATGTCAATACATAATCAATATTGAATACCAATACTAATCATTGGGAGTCACTATGCCCATATTGTCTTGCCACATCAAAGAAAATCATCATTGCAAAATCTAATCGAAACCCTAACTTATTATCACTATGAATCCAATCAATCCATAAGCCAAAACATACCTATGAATTTTCAATCATCATGCCAAAATTCCAATACTGCTTATCTATATTAAATCAAGATAATAAGCCAAATCTTTGTCAAACCCTTGCAACTTTTACCAAATATTGTTGTAAACTAGCTTCAATGCTCAAATCAAGACAAATAACATATCGATATGCATATTACAGACCCCTACAAACATAATATTTGTTAATTCATTCACTTTCTCTGCAAAAAGTCAAAGATTATGTAGACCTCACCATTTCTTAAACTTCCTGACTCATAAAATTCTCTATCCTCTACTTCATGCCTTTAGATCTATCATCCTCCTGGAAAGCTTCTAATTTTCATGCATAGGTTTTATATTTTGTATCCTAAAGGCCCAGCCACACCCATTAGCCTTCTCACTGTGGTTGGGATGCTTATAACCACACTCTTAAGCCTTTCTCCCAGCGGTTGGGACTTGGACTATGAGAAGCCTTATCTTCTTAGCTCATAACTTGCCACAAATTTTTCAACAACATCAAATGGTTATTCATGTCCATAATCCTTCCTTCAACAATCAAGATTCATCTTAAAATAATAATAGGTGTTGGGATCTTATTGTACAAATTTCTCATTTCCCACCCCGGTTTTCAGTTTCACCTTATTTCTCCAAAATAGTTAAATGTCCTTTCCCATATCCATACATTCAACAACTTGAAAATAAATTTTGGTGAAAACACAAATTCTGGAAATATTACAGAATGCTGGAAAATGCAGAAATAAATATCAGCACATACAAACAGTCATTCAACACATTTAAACACAGTGATTTTTGGTTAAGGTGACCCTAGAAAAACCCCCTACAACTCTTGGGGAAAACCAGTTCCAAAGCTCCTTCCTATTTCTAGAAAATGCTTTTTACAGTGAGAGAAATATTCAGCAAAAAATTAGCAATCAAACTTTTACAACTTATCTTGTTTTCCATGCCTCACAGCCAACTGGAAAATCTTGCAAACAACAAAACAGAATAGCAATAAATGTTGTACGGCCTCCTCAATTTTTTTGCCCAAATTTCAACCTTAAATGTTGTTGTACGGACTACCTAGAAAAGCGTGCAAGTTGCCATAAATGCTATTGTACGGTTTCCTTGATTTTTGTGCAGAAAAACAGCAGTACAACTATATGGATTTCTGCCTAGAAATGCTTGCCAAGGTACATCCACTTGTTATACGGATTTCTGCTCCTCGATTTTTGTGCACTTGCTATACGGCCTCCTTGGAATCTGAACCAAAACTGTTGTACGATCTTTCTAGAAAATCGTGCCCAATATCTGCCTTTCACTGTGTGCTAACTCAGCTGTAAGGACTTGCTGAAACACTGCCTTGGAATGTGTGCCAAGTTGTTGCCTCCTTCTCCTCCCTGTCCAAAAATCTCCCTGGCTCTTTTTCTCTCCTTCTCTCAATCTACTCATGAAAGAATGAATGAACTTTTCCTCCTTTTCCTCCTTTAATCTAACCCTAAGTGACTTTTGGGGAATCCCTAAATCCAATGGCTGAAATAGATTGACATCTAGGGTTGAGATTAAATGCTCATTTAAATATCACTTTCTATTTTTTAATTCACCCCACTTTAATAAAGACCCACTTAGTCATTTATGTCCAAAGTCACTTTTCCTTTCTAATTTTACATTGACTTTATTAAATTCACTTTAAAATTAGACTTTAGTAACTTTATCACTTAAAGTCACTTTTAAATTAGATTTGACTTTATAAAAATTATAAAGTCACTTTGGGAGAAAAATTAAATTCTCTTGGACACTTTTCCCTAGGCCAAAGATCAAAGCCTTAGGGAACCACCTGTCCTCCGGTACCAAATTTCAAAACTCCCTCTTACCGAGGAAGGTGTTCCTCACCACACCCATGTTGTCTCTGAAGTAGACATGCTTGCCCCGTGGTAAGGCTTTGGTAAGAATATCTGCAACTTGCTCATCAGTGGCAATATACTCAAGCTTCACAGCTCCCTTCTGAACATAGTCTTTGATGAAATGATATTTGATCCCGATATGCTTTGACTTGTCATGAAATATTGGATTCTCCGTGAGTTTAATGCAACTCTGATTATCACAATAAATCACTAAAGGTCTCAACGGCTGACCAAATAAGCCAAACAACATCTTGCGAAGCCAGATGGCCTCACAACTAGCTAGACTGGCTGCCATATACTCTGCTTCTGCTGAACTCAGTGCTACTGACTGCTGCTTCCGGCTGAACCCTGACACTACTGCTGAACCAACCAAAAACAACACCCTGAAGTGCTCTTCCTATCAGAAGCACAACCTGCCCAATCAGAATCAGTGTATCCTACCAATCTCACTCCATCTCCCTGCTTGTAGTCCAGACCATAATCCACTGTCCCCTGCAAGTACCGCAAAATGTGTTTTGCAGCCACCAAGTGAACCTTCCTAGGCTCACACATAAACTGACTCATCGTGTTGACTGCAAAACAGATATCTGGTCTAGTGTTGACCAAATACATCAAGGAACCAATCAGCTGCCTTGTACAATGTGGGATCCACCAACTCGGAATCCGAAGCATGAAGCTTCTTCCAGTTGGTAATCATCGATGTTGACATGGGTCTACAATCCTCCATGTGGAATCTACTAAGGATGTCCATAATATACTTCCCCTGCCCCAGGAAGAAATGCCCTCCTCCTGCCACACCTCCAAACCCAAAAAGTAATGCATCAAGCCTATGTCGTTCATCTCAAACTTCGTCGCAAGATCTCTCTTGCAGTGCTCTATGAGTCTCTCTGCACCTGTAATGACCAATTCATCCACATATAGCACCCGAATGAGAGGCTCCTCACCTATCACAATAAAGTAAAGGTTCGGATCTGCCTCACTCTTTGTGAAACCCATCCCCTGCAAATATGTATCTATCGTGGAGTACCAAGCTCTGGGAGCTTGTTTCAGGCCATAAAGGGCCTTCTTCAGTCTGCACACATGGGACTCCTTCCCATGCACCTCAAAGCCCTGTGGCTGCTCAATGTACACCTCCTCCTGTATGAAGCCATTGAGAAATGCGGTCATCACATCCATCTGGTGGATCTTCCAACCCATCTCTGTTGTTATCGATATAATGGAGTGAATCGAAGTATATCGAGCCATGGGAGTGAAGGTCTCCTCATAATCAACTCCCTCTACCTGGGAGAACCCTCTAGCCACAAACCTTGCTTTGAATTTCTCAATGCTTCCATCTGCAACATGCTTTACCTTGTAATGCCATTTGGAAGTAACCACGGACTTGCCCTTAGGCCTCGGCACCACCTCTCAAACATCATTCTTCATGATAGAAGAATACTCCTCCTGCATGGCCTCTCTCCAGACGTGCTGGCTAGCTGCCTCCTCATAGCTAGAAGGCTCAGAGTCAAGGATGCTGGTAACCATCGCCATATAGCTACCAAATCTCTCAGGTGGTCTACTCTCTCTGACCGGCCTCTTCGGCTTAGCAACATATGTGGCATCTCTCAAGGTGTCTTGAAGCCACTTGGGCTTCCTCTTCCTTGAGCATGCTTCTCCCGTAGGAGAATGAAACTCCTCCTCCTCATCACCATCAGTAGCCTGAACTCCTGACTGTCTGTCTGCTGTCCTCCTGCCTGCACCTGAACCTGTAGAAGCTGAGGTACCGTGTGAACTGTCCATCAGTGGACTTCCTAGTGAACTGCTCTGTGACCTGCTCGGAGCACCACCCCTCTGGCTCAGTGAGCCACTGCTCACTGATGGACCTGACATCCTCATAGATGTACCTCCTGATCCTCCTGATCCCTGCCCACTGGATCCCTGTGACTCACTCAACTGTTGCTGAGGGTCTTGCTGATCCAGATACTCCAACTCCCGTGATCTCCTAAAGGCCCTGTCCTCCTCGAACTTCACATCCCGTCTGACAACAACTCTCCTCTGTGCAGGAATGTAAATCCGAAAGGCCTTTGAGGTCTCACTATAGCCCACAAAGATACCCTTCTCTGCGGTGCGCTCTAGTTTGGTCCTCTTCTCCTTGGGTATATAGGAGTATGTAATGTATCCAAAGATATGAAGATGACCAATATCAGGCTTCTTCCCAGAGAAAGCCTCCTCCGGAGTCATGTGCCCCAAGGCACGATGCAGACTTCTGTTCTACAAGTAAACAGCTGTGTTGCAGGCCTCTGCCCACAAGAACAATGGCAACACCTAATCATGTAACATGGATTTGGCAGCCCCTACGATGCATCTGTTCTTCCTCTCCGCAACCCCATTCTGTTGGGGGTTGTAAGGAACAGTGAACTCCCTCCTAATGCCTACCTCCGCACAATAGTCAACAAACTCTCCAAGGGTGTACTCTCCTCCATTGTCCGACCTCAGGGACTTGATCTACCGACCTGTCTGTGTCTCCACAAGAGCTCTAAACTCCTGAAACTGCTTGAAGACCTCACTCTTGGTCTTCAAGAAATAAATCCAGGTCCTCTTGGAGTGATCATCAATGAATAAAACATAGTACTCATATCCATTCAAGGAAACATGAGACATCCAACCGCTCACATCAGAATGAATCAAATCATGTATCCCAGTCGCTCTGCTGTCACTACTGGGAAAAGAGGATTTGGCAAACTTGCCCATCGCACATCCTCTGCAAGTATCAAAGTGATCAGTACTGAAATCTGGCAAATCTGTAGTGATCTCCCGCAAGGTCCTCAAGGCTCCATGATACATATGTCCCATCCTGCGGTGCCAAATCTCACACAGCTCAGAACTGCTAGCTCTGCTATCAGTACTACTGCTCAATGCCAAAGGTGCTGGAATGCAAACTTGTACACCTTTGCATGGCGTACACCTATCACTCTAGCTGAATCAGCTGGAGTGTCCCTGGGATACATCAACACCTGTCCTCCCCTGAACAGTACCCCATACCCTCTGTCCTCCAAAGCTGGGACGGATATGAGGTTCTTCCTCATCCCTGGCACATAAAGAACATCTATCACCTTCAAGGGAGGTTTGGACTCCCTTTGAAATGTCAGTGTCCCCACCCTGACTGCTCTAACAACTCTGTCATCACAGAGTACTACCTCTATATCAA
This sequence comes from Pinus taeda, assembly GCA_000404065.3. Taxonomy (NCBI): domain Eukaryota; kingdom Viridiplantae; phylum Streptophyta; class Pinopsida; order Pinales; family Pinaceae; genus Pinus; species Pinus taeda. The sequence continues at coordinate 129,468 of APFE031593633.1, forward strand.
TGCCACTCTCTGAAATCTCTAAGAAGTACTCACAGACTCCTATCATGTGACGTGAAGCCCCACTGTCCACATACCAGATACCCGAAGATGCTCCGCTAATCGAGGGAAAAGCATGCTCCCTTTGAACCTATGTGGCAGGTGATCCTGCACTCGAGGACTCACACGTAGTGAACGCAAACTCCCGGTCAAAACGACCTGCAAAGTCCTCAACCTCTGTTGAAGCTGCCAAGCTCTGGTCCTTCCCCTTCTTCTTCTTCTTCTCCGGACACACAACTGCATAGTCTCCCATCTTTTGACAATTCCAACACTTCACCTTGGAATAGTCCTTCTGTATGTTACCCTGTTTACCTTTACCTTTTCCCCCACCATTGCTTGTGGAAGTCTGCTTCTTCCCTTTGCCTTTCTTGCCTCCTGCCAACAGTGCCACATCCTCATCCTGCTCAACTGGCTTGGCTGCTCCAAGCTGACCTTTCCTGATCTTTGTCTGAAGGCAATCATCCCAAAACCTCTCCCATGTGGGAAGGGTATCACGTGCACAAACCCCATCGGCAAAGTTCATCCATGAACAGGGAAGGCCATTCACTGCAATCCGCACCAACTCAATGGGTTGAATGGCCTCTCCAATTGCTGCCAACTCATCTCTCACATTAGTAATCTTTGTGAGATATCCAACTGCACTATCATTACCCATCTTAATGTTTTTCAGCTTCTCCTTCAGGACCATCTTTCGGTTCTCAATGGTACTCTGGTAGAGATTGGACAATGCTGTCCACATCTCATGGGTATTGTTCTTTCCTCTCACATAAGGAATGCAATGGTCTTTGATTCCGTCTAGAATCAATCTCTTACCCTTGTTGTTCTTTTTATTATAAGCAGTCAGCTGAGTAGCATCAGTAGGCACAACAACAGGGTTCTGTGTGGTATGCACCATGATATCCCAGACTTCTGCCTCCTCAAAGATACTCTGCATTCTCTCCTTCCAAACGCTA
>APFE031593638.1:1907-12842 GCA_000404065.3 Pinus taeda
ATAATAATATAAAGCCACAAAAATAACAATAGAGGGATTCTATGGGGCACAGTAATAAAAATATGGGGGCAATAGGGGCACAAAAATATAAATAAGGGGTACAACTACCATAGTAATGGGGTAATCACTAGTATTATAGGGACCCAACATACCCCACCCTATGTTGCCACCATTTTCTCAGAAACTGGCAGAGACATAATCACCATGCTCTCATGCATCCTAGGATACACATCAGATGAGCATGTGGATGAGGTCATCCTGGCCTTCCTATCCATTTTCACTCCAAGCAAGCCTCCTGCTATCATGTATGATTATTCTCTATTCATTGCAGACAAAATGCATGAAAAATTCACCAGACTACCCACTCAAAGAGTTTTCAAATACTCTTCAGTGTTGTTTTATATTTTTTTGTATTACCAGGTAGATAAGTTCCCTGTGAGCATCCAAAAGTTGGACACCAGGGGAAAGGAGAGATTCCTTTGTATACCCTATCATGAACATGTTGACTTCTAATACTCAGCCTAGAATCAACCAAGCCATCAAGAGAGTGCTACAATTGGCAAAGAACAACAAGGTGGGAGACTGGTATGTCTACCAGAACCACACTGAGATCAGAGTTTATGGCTGCCAGTTAGCCCCTTATAAATTGCCAAAATACCTCCCTATGAGGATATTTTCCCTTTAATATTTCAGACAAATCATCAATTGTGATGAGGTCCACTTCCTATCTGCTAGGAAGAAAACCCTATTCATGGTGAAAAACCAATTGGGCCCATTCATTTGCAACAATAGAGATGTTGGACCAGAGGCTGACAGGTTACTACAACAGATGAAATTCAGAAACAGCTTCATATGGCAATATGACCCTCATGGGGTCATAAACAAGTTGGGACCATACATCCACCACTAAAGATGAGACATTGAACAATTTTCCAACCAATCTGAGTGGGTGGAGAATACATTGATTGATATGGACAACATAGTTGTGGATGTTAAGAACACACTGATTGATCTTGAAAAACAATTTGACCATAGCTCTTTCCTACAGGTTCCAGAACTAGGAGAAGCAATGAATGTTCATCCTGTGTTACAGACCCCGGCCAGTGAAGAAAAGAATACAAAGAGGAACAGGGATTAGGCATCCATCTCTACCATGCACACTACAAATGAGTTGTTTGAGATAAGAAAGAGACCTAAATTGAATCATGTGTCTGAACAGGAGGAGAACATTGCATCAAAGGAAATAACTAACACTAAGACAATGGCGCAGAGAAGTAAAGAAGCAGTTTCATCAGGTGAAACACAACAACCATCAACCTCCAACACACAAATGATAGAGAGACAATAGAGTGTTGAGGTTTCTTCCATTGTTAAGCCAACTGACAAGGAAAAGGATATCAAAGACAGATTCAAAGAGATAAAGATGAGGAATGAGAAGTTGAAGGCAAAGAAATATGCCAAATACTTCAAGCATACTCCACCAAACCAGAGTAAATTGATGTCAGAATTTGACATCAAAGCAGGAAAAATGCAGGTTTCATTTTTGCAGCCCACTGTACAGCAACCAAATACCTCGGCAGACTATGAGAAGACTAATTTGAAGGTGTTGGCCAAGGATGTTCGTCCCATTGATTAGATAGAGTTCCATAAGCATGCTAGAGAAATGATTTACTCCACCCTTGTAGGAAAGGCCATGGCTACCTATAAGCTACAAGATTCATTGTATAATGTGACAACCCAATACAAATTGGAGAAGGCCTACTCACAAGCCAAAGACAACAAAATAAATTCCTTGGAGGACTTAGTCATTCAACTGTGCCATGAACCAAGTGATATTAAGGACACAGAGAAATTAATAAAAAAAATAATGAGGACATAAAAACCCTCAAGAAACATTTGAAGCGACCTCATTTACAACACCCATAAACAGAGGTCTTGGAAATTCAGAACAATCATGAATAAATGATGGACCTTGTGCTGCAACTGAATGATCAGTTCAAGGATATGGAGAAAGAGTAGGAAAGCTTGATGTGGCTTAAACAAGCTATTTTGGATGATACTCCTGCAACTGTCATCCCAACAGTTACCACTGTTGAACCTTCTACTTTGGAAGCATCATTGGCCCCCACTGCTCCAATGGCCATAGCACTACTGACATCTACACCAACTACATCAGCAATAGGATCGACAACAACAGGCTCCACAGGTGATGAAGCAAACAAGCTGGTCAAAGCAATGGAAGAAATGCCCATTCAAACCACTGAGATGAACAGACTTAAGGAGAAAGTCACTAGCTTGGAAACAGATTACAAATTGGCACAAATCATGCACAGAGAAGAACAGCAGAAGGCCACAAGGATGATTGAAAGAATCAAAAGCCTAGAAAAATAACTGACACTAAATGAACCTCTAGGTCAGGCTAAGGAGAAACTATGGGCCAATATCATTGTTTCTGTCAATGATATTTGGCCATCCATCCTGGTCATTTTAAACAAATTGATTTGATAAAGTAGGCTACAGAAGCCATTCAGAGAGTTAAAGCAGAACTTAGAGATATGCCAGAGGAAGCTGCAAGAATCATCCACTTCCTCAACTCCAAGAACAAGTATGATCTGCAAGAATTAGAGATACCTGATAGGATGGGTACAATTTTGGCAGTTCAAAAGGTCCTCGGCAAGAGGAATTTGATGTTGAACTTGGAAGATAAGTGTCAAACCATGCAATTGGCCATTGACAGTTTCATGGTTAAGTTCGAACTTTTGAGGCAAAGGGGATTACCAAATCCCTTAGTTATAAATGATAAGCTAATGACACGGAAGGATTATAATAAGAATATCAGGGAAGTGGCCAAAGATCAGGTAAACACTTCATCCATGAAGGGCATACCAACAGGCAAAGTATTGTATCAAACATTTGAGAATTTGTTTTGCCTTCAGCATGAGGTAAAACACCTTTTTATTAGTAAGCCAACTTTTTCCAAGTATACAGAGGCAGATGAGATATACAGAAAATGCTCAATATCTAATTACCAGATGCTAAGACATGGGAAAAACTCAATGATTTATTGTAGGAATACACAGTAAAAACATGAAATGTACAGTAAAAATTGAAAAGGCACAGTAAAAAGGTATTGACAGGACAACAAGGTCAAAGAGTATCAGATGAAGTGTATCAGATGAAAGGTCATAAGTAAATATGACATCCAGCGTGAAGATCAAACGGCCAAGCAGCTTAAAGGGAAAAATATCAAAGACTAAAAGACAGCAGAACCTAAATAATAAGGACAGAAAACAATAGTTCAATAGCTGTCTCTATCTTCTCGCATGAAGATATTTCCTTTTCCTAGATTAGTACTCAATGCAGTTTGAGATATTTTGTAAATTCTTTTTGTATAAATAATTCATAATTCGAAGTATTGAGTGTAGATTGCTATACATTTGTAGAGTTATTTTGATCTTAAACCTAAGGGTCATTGTACCAATTTTCAAGTCAACAGACTGGAGCAAGTAATAAAAAGATTGCACTACAAGATTCATGAGATGAGCTATTGCAGTTAAGTATCCTTTTTGTCTGATTTTGTTACTTTTTTATGTGTTTCATAAACTTAAATGTTATTCAAATTTGAATGAATTAAATGGAAATATAACTCAGAATTTGTTTAAGTACACTCTGTTTTCACAGTTAGTCATTTATATGTTTTCCTCTGATACCCGAATTTGAGAACCCTTAATTTCTCTCCCATCTTGGTTGACCTCTTTCATTCTCTTCATAATTTGGCCTAAGGAGCCCTTAATTTTCCCTAGATCCGATTAGAAACAATTTCACCATCCAGCCTTTGAGATCTGTAATAACTCACCTATCTTGCCCTGTAGACACTATTTTTAAAGCTTGATCCAGTCTATTTTGTCTAACATTCGACCCCATATCCCAATGGTAAAATAAAACCTTTGTTGATCTAGGTGGTTCCATCACCCAATTTCAAATAAAAAATCCTAGCACAATCATAACTAGCCTAACATCAATTAACTAAAACAATGTTAAATCATAAAGAGAGAGCCCTCTCTGAGATTAGGAAGGTTAGATCCTGATCTCCAAAGTTGGTTTTTGGTTACCTCTATCATTTCTTATTCTGAACAACTTACAAGAAATTTTGGAGTGATAACAATGTCTAAGCGTGAATGCAAACAATGAGCAAGCAATATAATCTTCATGGATTACACGCCTTTGACAGAAGCTCACAAAGGTAGGTCTATGTCTAAGCAAGGCTGACTCACCTTCACCTTCATATGTGTTATATGAAAAGTCATTCCAGAGATCCTCCAAGACTTCAAAATCATTTCCATAAGAAAGACATCTCAGAGGATAAACTATAGCATAAGTCATGAAAGATGTGAAGAGATTCAAAATAGACTTTGAGGACTCAGCTTGTCATCTAGCCCTCCTTCTAGCGCCAAAAAAGTTGACGGTGTTGGACCTGCCAACATGTCCGGAGACCTCCCCGGTAAGAAGTCCCAACTAGACCTCAGACTGTTTGGAGTACAAGTCCTAGCAATAGGTATTAAATCTATGCCTTGACCGTGATAGCGCATAGAGGTAAGAAAGATATCTTTGTCAGAAGCAAGTGTGTGACCTCGCAGCTAGTCAAGTGAGATGCATGGGGGTTCTAACACATAGAATGGGAAAATAAGTGTATCCCTTAGAAGCCTGTAATAGTATTCATCCTTAAAGGAACACATGAGTTGAATGACATCACAAGTTGGAAAGAAAAATAGTCAACCATCCAAAATTACAGGTTAAACCAACAACACAACCTCAACAAGATTCATACAATCATATACAAACTAGTTCATACACAAATGCTTAATTTAAACAACATACATTGCTAAAGTAACCAGAATAGTCGAACTATAATAAAAACATATGCATGAAGACGTGCATGCTCTGTTATATTATATAAAGTGAAATTTACATCCATACATACAACCATGACAACCACTAGCCCCAATAGTGGAATGTTACAGTCAACACTGCCTGCTCATCCAAAGAGATGTACTCGCTCTGCACTGTGGCAAAGCCAAGGCTCATCACAATACTCTCCTAGCCCTCTCTAAGCAATGCCTAGTAAAATCTTGGCTCCCGAAAAGCCCATTCTATGAGTTATGAGGTTCTATTTATAACAAAGGGTGGGGTGACCCTTGACATTCCCCTTTGTGACACTTGGACTACCCTCATGACTCTTCAACTTCATTACATGTAACTCTTCATATTACGTATGACTGTTTGCATTCCACTAATGACACTTGGAATTTCAATTTAAATCATGTTTACAATAATAATACATTTTCCACATATACCCATGTGGGACAAAAAATAGGCTTGATTCAGCCAGATAAGAGAACACCAAAACTCAGATGGTTGTGGAAAGGTCAACTCGTCAACATCCTCTTAGTGATTTTGGGTGACAAACTAATGCCAAGCTTGGTATTGCGCAATGGTGTCCGTGTACTGTTTGATGATTTATTTCTGGAAACAAACTCTTGCCTCCATCGCTTCAGGTATACTAATCTAGAACCTCTGTCCAACACGTCCTGTAACATGCACAACTTAGTCCTAAGCATGGCCAGACTAGTGACATATCTTTGCATGTTCTCTGCACTGATCTGCAAATTTGCATTGGTGGCCATGTGCATCAACTTATCAAAGTATGTTTGGAGCTCCAGCAAGACTTGGTTCTTCTGTTTGTCTTGGTGAGTGTTCCAATTCATGGGGTGTCATATTTTCTACCCACAACATCCAAACACCTAAAAAACTGTGCATATGAAGCCTCAACATTGGTGAAGAGCAACGAGAGTTCCTCATTGTTCCATATCAGACTCTAGATGTGTGCTTTATCCAACTCTACCTATGGCTTCATCATCTTTGCAAGTGAAGCGGGGCTCCCTTGTACCTCATTGTCCATGTCTGTACATAATCAATAGTGGCATGTATGTTTATGAGCATGCGCGTTATCTTGATGTCACACTGCTAAAGACCATGTAGATGAAAAATTTTCTTGTGTGTGATGACGAACCTGTCATACAGTCTCCGCATGACTGTCTCGAGAGTCGATACTTTAGCAAGTATCAATTTCTTCATCTCTTCTCTAGTGGATCCTATTGATTTTTCCTCTCTCTTCCTAGCTACTTGCAATTCATTAGCCATGCGCTCATTTTATATTATCAAGAACTTCACACTTGAGCTCGTGGCTTTGGCATAAACCTTCATAGCATTAGCCAAGGCAACCAGATGTCTTTGCACTGGGCTTCTCAAACCAAGACCCTAGGGTGATTCTACCCAAAACACACATGATTGGTGACAAAGAGTTATTCAGTGAATTGGAGGAGAAATATATCAAGATGCATATCGAGATGGGTGATGATGGTAAGTATAATGTTTCTGGTGTGGGAACTATTACTTTTCAGAGGGAGCATGCAGCTCCACTCACCTTGAAGAATTTTATGCATGTAACCGGGCTGACGAAGAACTTGGTATTCGTTGCCATGCTTGAGGATAGAGGCTATGACGTGATCCTTTCAAAATGAAAGGTGTTCCTTTGACACATAGCCACGGGTCACGTAAAGAAGATGGGGATTTGAGTTCATAATCTCCATAATATAGAGGTAGAGGATTGTGCTGCTTTGAGTTCAAAAGTGGAAAATATGTTGACTTGAGACATCGGTGAGTTGTGGCACGGGAGATTGGGCCACTTGCATCATGGGGCTTTCAAGATATTGCAGCAAATCTCTACCGGTCTTCCCAAAGGTATGCTTAACCAAGTTGATACATGCAAGGGTTGGTAAAATACACCAAGTCTTCCTTTGGATATAGAGACAGACAAGATGAGTCTATTATGGAGAGAGTCCATTCAGATGTATGTGGACCATTCTCGACAGCATCCACGGCCAAACACAGGTATTATGTTATATTTGTTGATGACTATTCTCATAAATGCTGGGTAATTTGTATGCAGAAAAAGGATCAAAATTTCACAAAGTTTTGTGATTTCAAAGCATTGTTATAGAAAGAGTCTGGAAAGAAGGTTAAAGCTCTATGGAGTGATAACGGTGGTGAGTATGTCTCCAATGATTTTAAGAACTTTTGTGCAGTAGAAGGGATTAAACGAGAGTTGGGAGCACCCCATAACCCTCAACAGAATGGGGTTACCGAGAGTAAGAACGGGAGCATAGTAGGGGTAGCAAGGGCGATGTTGCATGATCAGGGCCTACCACTACACTTGTGGGCCAAGGTATGCAACACAACGGTTTATGTTAAAAACCATAGACCATATCAGATACTTGAGATGAGGACACTAGAGGAGGCTTATTATGGTAAGAGGTTAGATGTTGGTCACTTCAGGATTTTTGGGTCATCGGTTTATTGCCATGTGACCAAAGATGCATGGAAGAATCTTGATCCAAAAGCAGAGTTGGGGATCTTTATGGCATACACGGATACACCCCACAACTATCGGGTGTACATGCTAACCCATCGGATGATATTGGTTCGCAGGGATATCAGGTTCGATGAGGAGAAGGCCATGCAATTATCCTTTGAGCGGGAGCTTGAGCTACATATGGATGAGGAGATTTTAGCTCCTAAGGTTGATGGGCCTTAGATTGATGTGGAGCAACCACATGCAGAGCTTCAGAGAGTGGAGACATCCACTCAGGTAGAGTCTTCCAGAGAGGGAAGAAATCACACTAGAGAGGCTGACATATTGTTGGATGATGCACGAGAGAATGTGGGATCACCCTCTTCTCAGCGTAGAGAGAGGAGGTCACCAGAGAGGTACACTAGATACAAGGGACTTATGGGTGCATGTGTTGTGATAGAGCCATCTTCCTTTCAGGAAGCAGTGCAACAACTGGTTTGGGTTGATGCGATGATGGAGGAGTATGACTCCATAGTTAGAAATAGTGTTTGGGATGTGGTCCCGAGACCAGAGGACAAGTCAGTTGTGAGCTCCCATTGACTTTACAAGGTAAAGCAAGTTGTATATGGTAGTGTGGAAAAGCAAAAGGACGAATTTGTGGCCCATGGATTTTCATAGGTAGAGGGGATTGACTATGATGAGACCTTTTCTCCTATTGCAAGGTTCTCATCAAATTATTTTGGAGCTATTAGCATAGATGGGTTGGAAGATTCATCAGATGGATGTGAAGACTTCCTTCCTCAATGGCATGATTGAGGAAGAGGTGTACATAGAGCAGCCCAAAGGTTTTGAAACCTTGGACCATGAGTCGCATGTGTGCTGACTCAAGAGAGCATTGTATGGGCTGACGCAAGAGCCCCTTGCTTGGTACACCAAGATAGATATCTACTTCATTAGGTTGGGCTTCATGAAGAGTGAATCAGATATGAACCTGTATCACATAGTGGTGGAAGTCAAGACGTTGATCATTGTACTTTATGTAGATGATGTTATACTGACAAGTGATGAGAATCTCATAAAATCTTTGAAAGAGGAACGTGCAAGAGAGTTTGAGATGAAGGACATGGGGCTCATGCATTACTTTCTTGGTATGGAGGTATGGCAGGCAAATGGGGGGTTGTTTGTATCTTAGGGCAAGTATGCCAATGAGATACTCAAGAGATTCTACATAGAAAGCAGTAAACCCATGGAGATTCCTCTAGCTGGTAACCAGAGGAAGGAGGATGCTACTTCAGGGGAAGTACTGGAAGATATTGTTTACAGGCAGCTTGTGGGTTCACTCATCTACTTAGTGAATGCATGACCAGATATGTGTTATGCAGTTAACCAACTTAGTAAAGTGATGGTTAGGCCTACAAAGTTGTATTGGAAGGAGGAAAAGCATGTATTGAGATACCTTAGAGGCATTACTCAGTTTGGTTATGGTACAAACAGACAGAGGGAGTGCAGCTTCAAGGATTCACTGATGCAGATTGGGCAGGGATTCCATCCGACAGGAAGAGCACATCAGGAGGGACATTTAGCATTGGATCAGCAGCATTTGCTTGGTATAACAGGAAAGTGATATCGGTTGCACTCAGTTTGGCAGAGGAAAAGTACATGGTTGCAAGTCAAGAAACATGTGAGGCTATCTGGATGAGGAAGATCCTAGTTTGTTTGTTTTCTCAGCAGATGGAGCCGACATTGATTTATTGTGATAATCTAAGTTGTATCAAACTCTTTGAAAATCCAGTCTTTCATGATCGGTCCAAGCATATTGATATCCGATATCATCATCTCAGAGATTGTGTCTGTAGGCAGATCATGACGTTAGATTACATTCCCACAAAGGAGAAAGATTCTGACATCTTGACAAAGGCATTGCCAAGATTTAAATTTGAGTTTCATAGAGACAAGATCACGGTAGTTGACAATCCCTTTCTTGTTGAGAGGGAGTGTTTATAAATGGAAACAAGAAATTCCAGTTTAATTCGTCCTTGAATTAAACTATGAATTAAATCCGAATTCTATGCTCATAGCAACTTAAAATAGTTAAATTAATTCTATTAAACTTACTTAACTTAGGAAATTCAAGTTGGAAGTCTTTTGGAAGTCATGTATATGTTCTCTCTACTTTGTAGGAGTCTAGTATGAGTTAATTGTGAGTTGTAAAATAGAAGACTCAGTTTCATGGGTCAGTTCAGTTAAATTAGTTCTCAAATTGATTGACAGAACTAATAGTGAGTTAACAATTAGTGGTGACACTAATGAACTGCACCAATGCTACTCTAGTTAACTGAATATTTACTCATCAAAAACTCATGCATGTCGATTCTAAGAAAGGCTTAGTTGAGACTAGAGTGTAGGGAGAGTGTACTATTTGATTTAGATTTTCCTGAGTTGAACTGATAATGCATGCATTTAGGAACTGATCCTTGAGGGATTGCGTTATTTTTAGAGGCTATATTTCCCTTTAAATACAAGCTATCCTTCAAAGGAATTACACATTGGAATAGAGACTTGGAGATCTTGTGAAGAGGCTAAGCTTTGGCCTTGAACTTGCTTATGAGTTGGAGATTTAATTTGTTGAGTGCTAGGATTGTTCTTGAGAGAACAAGCATTGTAATTTTATCTTGATTTTCCGGATGAATACAAAACAGATCATGGGGTTTTGAGCTGTGGGTTTACCCGGATATTTATTTTATTATGTGCCTTTGATTCTCTTCCTCTATTTATTATTGTTTTCTCCATCTTTATGGGCTTCTGCTGTAAAGCGTAGAAGTAGATTCTTGTCTCTTGCTTTAGCGAATTGCATTAGCTTGTGAATCTACAACATTTTCTACAGAAAAGTGGTAGGGGCATTGCATAATCCAAAAGGAAGGACCCTATAAGAAAAGGTACCCCTGGGATAGGTGAAGGTGGTTTTATCCTGGTCCTCTGGGCTGATTTGGATCTGATTGTAACCATTGAATCCATCCAGGAAAGAGAAGAACTTCTTTCCTGCCAGACCATCTAATACTTGGTCAATGAAAGGTAAAGCGAAATGGTCCTTTTTGGTGGCTTTATTTAGCTCTCTGTATTCCACACAGATCCTCCACTTCCCATTTTTCTTTGGAACCAGAACCAGAGGAGATACCCACTCACTATCTGAGATGGGGTAAATGAACGTTGCATCCAAAAACTTCTGCAGTTCTTCTTTGACTATATCCTTGAGGGCTAGGTTCATTCTCCTCTGAGGTTGGTGCACTAGCTTGCAGCCTTCCTTGATGTAAATGTGGTGAGTACACACCGAAGGGTTCACTCCCTTCATTTCCTTGTAACTCCAGGCAAAGGAATCCTGATGCTTTCTTAGTATGTCACGTAACTCCTCTTCCTAGTGTGCAGAGAGAGAGGGGTTGGTTTTCAATGTTCTTTCTAGACCAAATTATATCATCTTGACATGAGTAGGACTTGAGTCAGCTAGGCACAAATCAGTCCAAGGGTTA
>APFE031593642.1:0-26346 GCA_000404065.3 Pinus taeda
TCAGTGAAAACATCAACAGGGTTCACTCCTTTTCAGCTAGTTTATGGCTTGGAAGCTGTGCTACCCATTGAATGCGAAATCCCATCACTTCAAATGACTATCGAATTACTCCCAGCTATGTCCGAAGAGGAGAAGCATTTATTATACTTAGCTAAATTAGATGAGACTCGTCGTGATGCTGCATTGGCAATCGAGACTCATGTGAAACGAATGAAAGCTCAGTATGATAGAAATGTGACCCCTCGAAATTTTTCGTAAGGAGACCTAGCGCTATTATATGATCAAGCTAATGATAAACTAGGTGCTGGAAAATTTGTTCCTATGTGACATGGGCCCTACATTGTCAAGCGAAAGCTAGCAAAGGGGGCATATGAGCTAGTTGATTTTGATGGGGACGCTTTGGGTAAACCCAGAAATGGACTTTACCTAAAGAGGTATTATGCTTAAATGCAGGGTATGGAGAATTTTTAGTTAGGTTAGGTTTCCTTTCTAGTTAGATTTTCTTTCTAGCTAGTGTGTTTGTTAGTCTAGACAGTGTGCTTAGCTTAGAGGGTGTGTTTTCGTCATTATTCTGGAATATCTTGGTTTGACTCTTGATATTTCAGATGTCGATGCCTCTCCAAACGTACATTGGATTCGCTGATGGCGCTTGTCGTAGTACACAAAATATCTCTTCCGCAGCTTGGGTTATCTATTCGCCCTCTGACGAGTTAGTTTCTATGCATGGGGTGAGCCTCAGTCAAACAACAAACAACATTGAAGAATACAGTGCAGTGATTGAGTTATTGTCTGAATCTATTTCATTTGGGATTCGACATTTGATAGTGAGGTTAGATTCGGAACTCGTTGTATTACAGCTTAATAGATTTTATGCCATTGGAAATCATGTGTTATTAAGATTATTTTTGAGAGTGCGTCTCTTGGAACGTGAGTTTGATTACATTGAATATCAGCATATTCCAAGGTCTCTAAATACATTAGCAGATGCAATTGCTTCTCGAGTATTAGAAATACATTTGAGATTATTGTAAATTTAAAAACATTTCATCATACATGTTAAAAAAGATAAGCCGGTAAAATGATATATATATAGATAGAGTGTGTCAAAAATATACATCGTCCTCGATCATATGTTGAAAAACACCTTACAATCAGCAAAAATGATAAGTACAAAAAACCAAAATTATACATATGTCTACAAAGCGACCATCCAATCACTGGTGGTGCTCCCTATACGACACCACTGCACGGGCTACCCTACATAATAACCTCCTAAAAGGTCTAGGGACCGCGACTACATAACACTGAAGCCTGATAGGAATATCATCTATGGTCCTCTCTGGTATGTCTGCTGTCAGACACTCTAGATCCTACTCCAACTCAGCTAGCGTCTCTGCAGCCGTGTCTTGTGGGTTCGGTAGCGGTGCAACTGGATGTCTCCTCTCAAAAGGCTGGAGATTGGCTGGATGCCATGGGCCTACATCTGCATTTTGAAAATTTTACTGTCAGTTTTGAAACGATGTTTAAAAACAAAAAATATAGATAAATTAAAACACTTGTGAAAAATGAATATACCTCTGTCATCCCATTGTTCTCCCTGTGGAAGAACCATGTCCGGATCTCCACGATAATCCATTCGGGCATATGGGAAATCCTGAATAGCAAAGACCTGGTTCTCTAACCAGTGAAAGTAACCTGCAGGAAATCGGATGACTTCCGCTCCCTCATCAGGATGCTGGGACATAACCGCAACCCATCGCATCAACTTCGGCTCCCTAGGTGGCCCAACTCCAACTGTGAGCTGTTGAGGGATCAACATAGGAACTCTCTCTAAGGCAAAGCTCACAACCAAAGACCCATATCCAAAATTCTTTGATTGTCCGTTCTTTGCCCTAGTCAACTTGCCCTTCATATTGGCCAGTACAGCATCGCACCAGTTGAAAATGGTGCCTCGGTAGCAATCTATCGCCATCCGCATCTGGGACCTGGTGGCAAGGTGTAAAGTGGCTGTGCCACAGAGTCTGGTAACTGTGAAAGCTATCACCATAAGTTCAGGCCGAGATATGAACTTGATTTCTATCCCCTTCTCCTGGTTCTGATTGTTAGACCACTCTAGCCAGAGGCTAGCAAGGGATTGGTGTTGAGCCTCAAACCTGCACTCATTTACCCATCCTCCCAACAGCCTTTTCCTACTCATTTCCTTCTTTTGTCATCATTTCCTTCATCAACTTGTTCAATTCATTGCATTATAGGACTTTTTAACATGATTTTCTAATTGTGCTAATGATTGACTGTTGGTTTAGATTTTTGGTTCAAGTACTGCAATTCCGCAGCTAATACAGGATTTCCGCAGCCGATCTCTGATTCTGCAGCCAATCCCAGATTTCGCAACCATTTTCTTGTTTTCTATGATCCAGGTGTCCTCCAGAGGAAGGAGCCACATGGGAAAGTTTGTATGACTATGTACATGGTGCGTGTGCTGTCGGCTTAGCCAAACTAGCCATCTACACCCCTGGTCAACGCGGAGGTACCTCTGGTCAAACGGCAAGGTTGTAAATGGTGGCACGACTCTGTGTGTTCAGTTGGAGCATGTAAGTCATAGCTGGCCTCTTCTTTAGCCACGAAGACTGCAAGGGACAAGAATCCAACAATGGATTTATTATACCATGATGATCGTTCCCTAAATTCGCGCACAGTGCTGCTGAACGAGTCTTTTGCCTAGCTGTTAGTTAGCTTAGTTTACGCACATAACATTTGATGTTCTTGCTATAAATAAAGTGTTTCTACACGCTGAGTAGTTAGCTTTTGGAAGCTAATCTTTTGTTGCTGTAAACTCTGTTTTAAAGACTCTTTTGTATAGTGTTTACGCTCTCCACTGTGTTTTAGTATGTATTGATTTAATTCCAAGAAGACAGTTTTGTTTCTACCTGCGTAGCTGATCTTTTAATTGGTTGAAGTGGATGGAGGGCCCCTGTCTGCTACAACCATTGTACAGTAGCTTTTAAATTTAGTTTCCTGCATTCCTTTTTTTTTCTTTATTTCACCATGTATATTAATGTACTGTTTTGAATTATGCTGCTCTATGTTTTAATACTTTTCATGACTGATCAGTGTGTGTTTTTACAGCTTTGTTAGGAGCCCGGGATAGTGTGCTTTTCCTTCCTTTTAACACTAGTGGCATCTGAAGTTGTCTTATCTAAACTGCTGACTTTTGCTTTGATTTTCATTAGTTTCCTTGCTTAGTTAGTTTCCTTGCTTAGTTTACTTTATCAAAGTTTTGTCAAGTTGCTAATCTCTTGATGGTTCCTTTTATCATAATTCACTAACTTTTATGGGACCAAAATATCATTTAATTACAGCTTGGTTTATTTAGTTTTAGACTCATATTGCTAATTCACTCCTAACTCTTTTTCACATGATCAATTTAGCTAAAGGCAGAATGTTAAGGGAGAATGAAGTAGTGTGATTTGTCACTTAACTTTTGCATTGCTTTAGATTCAATAGAGGAGTTAGAATAGTGTTCTTGCTTTCAGCTGAGTTAATGTAGATGTCATTTTCATTCTTATCAGCAGTAAAGGTATTGGACTAGTGCCATTGGTCTTTTGTTTGATGCTTTACTTTCATTCGAAGCTTTAATTCCATTCCAAGTTATTGTTCAAGTTTTCTCTTTAAAATTCAAGAAGCATTTAGAAATCGCCACATACACACAAATTCACTCACTTGTTTATAACTTCATCACATCACATTAGGAAGATAAGTTAGACATAAACTAAAAATGACAAAAAGAACTAGGAAAGGTTGCTTAAGTATATATTGTACACTTCACTTCATCAGCTTACGAGCCCCGGGTTCACAATTTATGATAGCAATTTCGACAAAACTAAATTGACCAAACACTTCTATTATACTACTTCATTATGACTATGTCATGTAAATATCAAGTTGAGTGGGTTTTACATTTGATTTCCACTGTAGTCAACAACTGAATATATAAGGTTTCTTTTAGGTTGAATGATGGGACAACACACTTTCATTTCCACTAGTGCTCTCTTTTTCATATACTATCACAAGTGCACAAACACAAACTCACATTTCCTTTTACCTGGATAAGCAAATGATGACAAATTTGTATTTTGTAGTGACTAGGATAACTATGTATTGGAACTAGATCTTGAGCCCTTCAATTCATCCTTTCCTTACCCAACATGACCATCTCCTATTGGTAAGAAAGTTCAATTTATGAACCAACATTTTTCTTCAATACTATTTCATGATAAAGAAAGAACACAGCCATTTTTGGATTTCCTTTGAGCACACAAATACCAAATACATGTCATTTTTCTTTCCTTGGTTAATATATTGCATCATTGTGATTGATATTCAATTCATTATTATTCTATGCCAACAAATCCCTATCAAATAGCAGAGAAAGGTGAATTGGCTGTTTTAGAGATATATAATATGAATTAATTAAAAATTCACTTGGTTTTTTCGATTATCATCTTTCTATTTCACTTATTTAGTGAAAATTATATATTCAAATACCAACTCAACTCAAACCAAACTAAAATAGATAATCCTAGTTATGAAGATTTTTCTCTCTCCATACCTTATAATGATATTATTTTTTTGAATTATACTAGAATTTCACTGATAATAACCTAGATTTATATATTTCTTTTAGCCTCAAATTGAAATCATGGTAAAAATATGAATATCCCATTAAATAGGACCTACTAAAGATGATTCAAAGAATATCACCTTTAGTCTGAGCATGTGGCAGAGTAATATCTGAGGTGTGAAGTTTTATTAGAGGCATTGTTTGTTTATTTGTTTTGGTTAGAAAATGGTTTTCTATTTCTTTTATGTGACTTTCAATTTATCATATCTAGCATGTTGAAAAATGAGAAGAATAATGTGTGACATTTATCTTGTAGAAATTGATGTTGAGTGAAAGGATAAAGAGTTTAACCAAGCTACAATCCTCTTTGGTAATGGTAGAGGGACATCTTAAAAAGTTACCTAATAATACACCATATACATAGTTTGAACATAAGTAATATATGGATTTTTCGTTTGCAGATATGTTATTTCTTCTATCCAAGATATCACAACAAGACAAATATTGATATTGTGGAAATTTTTAGAGGACCTCATTGGAATCAATTTTCCTAATGTTCTACTTGATTGATACATTCTCATGACAGTAAGGCTTTAAATACGAATTAATACATTACCTAAAAAAAAATATTCAAACTTTATACATATAAAAGATAAAAACAAATGTCACACTACAAGAAAAAATGTCATTGGTGAGGGTCATGCCTGTGACAGACCTTTAAGGTCCATCACCAATGTGGCATATGGTGACAGTTTTTAAAAAAGTGTTGTTGTAAGTGTATATAGTGATAGTCCTCTAAGGTTTGTCACCAAAGCCATTTTCAATGACACTTTTGGTCAGGGTTGTTAAAGGACCGTCACTAATTATCTCTTTGGTGACACTTTTGGTGAGGGTCATTGAAGTGCCATCACTAATTCTCTCTTTGGTGACACTTCTAGTGACGATATTTTATTGACCCTCACCAATGCTCTTTTTGGTTACTTTTGGTGACGGTCAAAAAATGTTCATCATCATTGATCATTCCAATGATTTTTTGATGATGCTTCATGCCTATGACGGACCTTTAAGGTTCATCACCAATGTCGAATATGTTGATAGTATTTAAAAAAATGTTGTTGTAAGTGTATATAGTGATGGTCCATTAAGGTTTGTTAACAAAGCCATTTTCAATGACACTTTTGGTGAGGCTCGTTAAAGGTCTGTCAATAATTATCTCTTTGATGACACTTTTGGTTAGGGTCGTTAGAGGCCCATCACTAATTCTCTCTTTGGTGACACTTCTACTGATAATCTTTTATTGACCCTCAGCAATGCTCTTTTTGGTTACTTTTGGTGATGGTGAAAAAATGTTTGTCATCAATGATCATTCCAATGAGTTTTTGATGACGTTATGTACTTATTGCTATATTTTTTTTTCAAAAGATAATGATTTAAGACCATTTTTATGGAGTCATTTTCATTATGTGTCTAAGGTCATAGTGGTTATATTCAGTCAATTTGTTAAGAATTAATTAGTGTGTATCATTTCCCTCAAGTAATAAGAATATAGTTTGCCTATGAGTCCACACATGATTCATCTCTATTAGGTTTATTATCTAGAAAATTTCCTTTAAATAAAGTTCCACTAGAATGTGTAGGAACTATATTATTTAATACATAATCAAGCTCTATCAATTCTATTAATGAGAAAGACCTAACACTCCTCAACACTAATGTCACACCTTAACATGCTTTGGAACAGTACACTAACATTCCCTGCAACACCTCGAATGTCCTTGAACATCTTTGTACCTAGAACATCCTGCCATGAGTAGGATGCCCAAGCACATGTTGGCATGCCCTAGCATAGCATGGCACTCCCCTATCATGTGTTGGCATGCCCTGTAGTCCCTAGCATGCCCTGGAACAACTTGGCATAATATTGCATTGACAAACATTATCACTTAGCACACATCGGCTTTTGGCATGTATTAGAATCTATTATTAGTGTGCATAGAATGCCCCTTTTGAAAAATATAAATTCTTGGCTTATTAACCCTCTTATGTGTTCATCTCCCTACATTTTAGCTTGGTTATTCCTTTTTTCCCCTTGAAACTCCTTGACACATATTGGCATCCTCTGGCACCCTGCACATCCTAGCATGTCTTAGCACTTGGCACTATATGGCACATGTTAGCACACCCTCGAACTACCTAGCACACTCTAGCACTTCCTGCCATGCCCTTATTTTCCCTAGCATGCGTTGCTCGTGCTTATCATACCTTGTCACTCCCTCCTTGGCATGACAACTAGCACTCATTGACACTCCCTGACACACCCTAATATTCATTCACTTCCATGCATTTTGACCTAGAGTTCCCTTTTCTTTTCCTATTACCCCCTAACACTCCTCAGCATGCATTGCCACTCTCTAGCACACCTTAGCACTCTCCGATATGCTCTTCCACTTCATAGGATGCATCACACTCCCTAACACACATTGGCACTTGGCACGTGTTGGCACTTGGCATGTCTTAGCATGTTTGGCATGCATTGAGATGACTTGGTATGCTTTGGCATGGTTTAATATTAAAGGTATTTGGGATCAATTATTGGAAACTAGATGAGAAGAAATGGAGGAAGATTTGGCACTTATAATGCTTTGACACTTGGCACATGGCAACTATTGGCACCTAGTGTTGGTGTGCCTAGCATGCCCCTCATGGAAAAGGTAAATTGATGACTTATTAACACTACTATGTGATCATTTCATTGTATTTTAACTTGTTCCTCCCTTTTTTTGCCTTGAAAGTCGCTGACATGCATTTTCACACCCTTTTATGTCTTGGCATGGCTTAGCACTTGGCACATCTTAGCTTGTTTGACATGTCTTCATACTATTTGGCACATATTAGCATGCCCTAGCATTCCCTGACATGCCTTGGCAGCCATGACCTCACAACTAGCATTACATTTTTCCATGACTTGGGAACCTTACATTCACTAGAATAGCTTGGCACTCCCTAATTGTCATGCCCTTTGTTATCCTCCATAATGTCCTAGGCTGATGAGTAGATCAATGGAGGTAACCACAGACCAAGCTTTTAGTTTGGTAGCTAGACCTACCAAACTAGAGAGGGATCTCTCTATGAAATCACAGGAAAGAGATGACTGGAATGTAAAGGATTTTAGGCTAGATAACTAGGCTTAGGTAGGTTTTGGAAAATTTAGGGTTTTGTTGCTGGATAAGGGAGAAAAACCAGGTAACTAGGTCAGAGGATCAAAGGGTTACATCAACAAAGATATAAAGGAGCAAGGTAGCATTAATTTTGTGATGGATATTATGATTTTTCGGTGTACTGTAGTGTTTAGAAGAAGGAAAAGGTCTTAATGAGCATGAAACATGAATTCATTAAGCAAGAAAGAAAGTAACACATAATGATTTTTCCATAAAAATAGATTTTTATGCAAATAATTATGTTTATAACCTATAAGGAAAACCATTGAAGAATTGATGAGTGGAAAGAGAAGATGAATATATTTCATATAAAGATATAACATAGAAAAAGCAACATCACAAACTTATTGCACATTAATTCCTAGATAATAGCTGCAAACCATGTCCTTTGATTTCCAGAAAATGTCCAAGTACAAGCTACAATAGGTCTCTCCTCTGAAATCCAACCCATTATATCAATGAGAAACTAATACATAAAGACAAAAAAACATCTTCTGACTCTCTGGGGTCAAATCCATGACTATAGGAACTATTCCATGAGTTGTTCTAACCAAACCCTAATGTCTAGGGAAGTAAAAAACAACTTCTACAATTAACTTTGACTCCAACCTCTCTCATAAATGAGGTCAAATATACATAAAAAAAGCTTACAAAGACTAACCACCCATTATTTACATTTAATTTTACCCCTCACATTCATCTACTTCACCCTTTCTTCTTTTACCAAAGTCAAACTAGGAATTACAAAAATTACACAGTGAAATTTTTACAAAAATCTCAGATATTTCCAGCTGTGTAGCGAGTTGTTGGAGGCCATTTATGAATGCCTTTCTGAAGTCCAAATCTAGATATAAAGCCTTTTATGGAAATATGGAGAGTGTAGATGTCTTTAGAGTATTTTTTCACTTAAAAGGACCCATTTTTTGGCTGAGATATGGTCATTCTCCCTAGGTGTCTCTAGGTGCGCAACGAAATGGAAAAATAGGGGCAAAAAGGTGAGTTTTGGACTCATTTTTGAAAATTTTTCAAAAACTGAGCCCCTGACTAGGAAAGTGTGAAAATGGGTTTTGAGAGGGGGTCATAGAATTTCCAAAAATGTTGATTTTCCATCATTTGGAGCCCTGAGGAAGAAGCACAACATGAGCTCACTGTGCTCCTAAATAGAAAATTGCAAAAGCATTTCAAGTCTACACCAAAACACAATTTTTTCTCCAAACCCTCCCAAACTTTGTCCAGTGATGCCTAATGAGGTATGTTATGCAAGAATGGATGCATCAGAAAACAAATCTAACTTACCCTTCTCCTCTTGGCTTATTAGGGTTTGCTTGAGTTTTTCCTTCAACTGCTTGATTTTGACCTTGGCAACTTGATTCCTTGTGTGATAATCGATGGCCATTTTATTTTACAAATTATTATCCCCATCAATCTTGTCAAGTAGATTCTCCAGGTGGAAATTGACTTTGTCAAGCCAAAAATCCTTGTCCTCATTTATTTCCATGGCAATATTATCTTCAAAGGTCAACTCTTCCATTGGTGGCTTTTGTTCTCTTTCCCTTTGAACTACCTTCCTAAAACCCATTGTCCTTTGTCTCTTCCTTGCCACATTTCCTTAATGCTTATTAGTGTCCTCATGGTCCACCACTTCCTTTCCTTTCATCTCTTGTTTCTTGGCTTTGAATTTCTCTTTCTCCATGACTATTTGTTTTGCCTTAAGTTGATGATTTTCTTGCTAAAGGAATGAAATGATGAATTTGGCCCTTTCCAAATTTTTCTTGAGCTCCATGATCTGAGATTCCTTCTCTTTGACGACTTGTTGCAGGGTTTTATTCTCATCATGTGCCTTGAAATCAGCTAAGTCAAAGTCATGCCCAATGGGTTCCTCATCATGCAAAGAAGCCTCATGATGTGATGGTGATCTTTGTTCTATTGATGTAGTAGGCTTGGCCCCTTCCTCAATTTGAGGAGAAAACACAAGCCTTTCGCCTCTATGATATGTCTTGGTCACCTCAAGCCTAGGTGCCTTGGAAACCTCATCATGTTTGCTTAATGACCCCACCTCCATGGGATGTACTCACATGGTTTGGTGATGGCTTAGTGAAGTGGTTATATGTGTTTTCAAGGTTGCCTCAATGAAGGTGTCTCATATCACACTCTTCTTTGTCAACTAACAGAGTATTATAACCTTTATCAGGCCATGATGAAAGAGTCTAGGATAATGAACTTTTCCTTTCAATTTCACCCTTTCAGACATTTTGTTTAGGCTGCTATACAAGTAGCTGGACAAATTTAGAGACTTGGCAGTTGTAAAGTGCATGAGCAGTCTTATGTGGTATTGATATAGCCTGGAAAATATACCCTCACATCTGAAGAAATTCATGATAGCCTACATCAATGGTCCTTATCTCTCCAACATGTATCTGAATGGGAAAACATGTGAGTGAGCTCTTTTGTATTGTGATTTGAAGTAGGGCTTTTACTCTTCTAGGTTTAGGTTCATGCCTTCAAACAAATTTTCACCATGGTTTGGTATGCATGTAGCTTTAGAGATGGAATCCAATTAAAACATGAAATCAATCCCTCCAATGGTGATCTTGTCTTCCTTCAAGGTGAGGGAAAATATACCTGTGAGATGCTCATGCTAACCTACTTCCTACACTCTTTGAAAAAAACCTAAACAATTGATATTTTCAAAGAATTTCATGAAAAATGGGGAGGAGGTGGTTTCATTTCAATTAGAGGGCTCAAACCTCAATATCGTTCCCCCCTTGTTGTACTTCCTCTTCTTTGATGGTGATGAGTCAGGCTCCATACTTCAAACGCTAGGTGAAAGGAAAGCAAAAACATTGAAATTTGTTGTTGTGAGGGAATGAGGTAGTATGATGGACTTAGGAGTTTCCTAAATTTGTAAGGAAATTTAGGAGGGTAGGGGATGATTTTAGTGATTAGGGGAAAAAGGAATTCTAGGAAATGAGTGAGGGGAGGGGGTGGAAAAGGCCAAAACACAAACCTATCGTAGAAAGAAATAAGGTATATTAGGGTTTAGAGGAAAATGAGGGGATAAGGCTTTATGATGGATGGAAATCGTGTATTATTCCCAAATAGATGTGCAGGAACAAAGAATCTACGATTTAGGGTAGAAACTCATCATTTGAGGAACAAAACAATGAAAATAATGTAAACCCTAGAAGAAGAAGTACTTGATCATTTTCTTGACATATGAGGCAAAGGAGGGCATGAAAATGAATAAACATACTTGCTATAGAGCTTGGAGGATGAAATGAATGAAGAGGAGCTTTGAAAAGAAAATTTTGATGGTCAAACAACCATTTTCGACAACTCTACCCTGTGCCCAGTGAAGGCTTCCTGTGCGCAGTGTGCTATGTAGGTACACATTGAAGGCTCTCCTTGCACAGTGAGAGTCAATTTTTGCTAGTGAGGGCTATGGGATCACAATTTTTTGCAAAGGAGAGAGGGGAGCTCGATGCTAGGATGGTAGATAAGGGCAAATGAGTGTGAATGATATCCTCCATGTACTTTTATAATTTGCTTTTGGTGTCTAAGTGATTAATGAGGTAGGATGGCCCACCTCACCAATTCACTTTCTTTTTTAGTTTTGTAGCCTTAGGACCTCTTCTTGTAACTTTAGAACCTTAGGAACATGATTACATATAGAAGCATAAATTAAATTTGAAATCAAGTGTTATTGAACAAATTTACCTATTGCTACTCTTCATTTTCCGGATTTATAGATGAAATGACTGATTTTGTGACCTTAACCCTAATGACCTAATGGTGACACTGAGCTGAATGGAGACCATGATGATGTGACTGAAGTGATATTAATGAATTTTTAATTATGGTAGACTCAACGGAGTGATGAAAGTGACCAGCATATGAAATTCTTGAGGGAGTGGAAATAACCCTAGACACACTAGCCAATGTCCAAATTTTTATTTGAAGGCCCAGCGAAATGACAAAAATTTGACTTGACACCCTAACAACATCTTGTAAGAGCATATTTGATCACTGGTGATAGGCTGAACTGATGGGCACTAACACTGTCACATATAGCTTTACTTTTTTTGTGACTTCGGAACCCAACCAATTCATTAGCAAAACAATATTATGCCCAACCCAAAGTCTCCCTTTCTCTGACTTGAGGTCAATGATGCCAAGTTGGAGGTTGACCAAGTTGAATTTCAAAAAGTTATAGAAATGATAATTTTTATATTTTTATATTTTTTAATATTGAAATGAGAATTTTCTATATATTATTGGAGCAAATCCCTAAAATTTACTCATTTAAAAGAACCCAAAAAATACAAATATATTCGGTACATGCCATTTGTTTAGCCTTCTTCTGTGATTGTTGGTTCCACGCATTCAAACAAATAGAGGTAGGTCTTGGGAATGATGTGGGTGTTCTAAGGAGATCACCTACCTCTTGATTGCACATGACTTATGCATGCTGGATGTGTAATGCCCAGCAACAACATATTTTTATCTCATGAGGAGAGAAGTTGCTATAATATAGTAGGGCTCATCTTAGGACACTACTAGCAGCTCTACTATGGGATCACGCTTAATAATATCATCAAGGAAATCTAAAATAGGTCGTCTATATCACATATATTTGGAATTTATCTTGTTTGTTACGAGATATCCCCAAAGATCAATTTTAGGAAATTCCATTCTAACTAAATAAAAATAATCTTATTTTTTAATCCTCGATGAAGAAAAATAATGGTCATCGGATACATCAAAAATAGATTTTGTCTATTGCAAAATGCCAAATGATAAGGGTTTTGATTTAATTTAAGATGATCTAGTCCCATTGCTGGATCCTTTCATCATAGTTGTAAGGATGAGAAAAGGTTTGCACTAGGAACCTTAGCGAGCAAGAAGGAATTCTTGGTTGAATCTAATCAACTAGTAGTGGTAACATCATTCCAATTGGCTAATGCTATATGTTGGATGAACTTGTTTACACCCCTTGTTGGTTCTTAGCTTTTTTTATGCCTTCTTTCATTCCATAGAAGCTTACTGTTATCCCTTAATGGAAGACGAGTAAAACGTAGATATCAGGCAAGCTCTATCTCTACCTATTGCAAAAGGTTAGACCACCATCCACACACACATAGGATGACTACACTCATCCCTAACATGTATGGTATGGGTTTCTTCTACATGGGGCAAGGAGATACTTATCAGTGATGTCAATTGGCTTTGATGTGGAGTCTATGAGAAAGAATAATATCATATGGCACATTAGACACACTTAACAGGTTTGAAACCCTCCTCTTGCATAGGTACACACCTTAACATGGGGCAAAACCCTCATAAATCAATAGGAGACACTTAATGGCCATGAGAAGCCTCCAACCTCCCTCCATATAACACTTGACTGGTTGAGACCCTACATCTGGATGTAAGGAAGGAAGGATTGGTGCACATTTTGGTTGTGGACATTCATAGTTGGATGGGGAAAGTTCAACATCTCGATGTAAGTTTCGTCGAGCCCCTCAATCGAAGGCATCCTGCCACTATTATGGAAACACCTAGAAATTCATGTTTTACCATTTCATAATTCCAATGTGGGATTTCCTCATTAAACCACTCAAAATTAGATTTTTACACTATGGAAAAATGTGAAATGAGAGGGATCTGCTGGAGTAACTATCATGCTAACTATTTACAAGGAAGGAGGGGTTCACGTAATCAACCATAACAATAGGTAGGAAGGAATTGGTGTTTGCATAGCTCTCAACCATAGCTTTCAACCATGACTTCTCTCATGGTGGTGCCCTTCCATGGTGAATAGTTCAGTTTAACCACCTCATCAACTATGCAGTTACTAGAAGCCTCTCCTATTTGTTTTGTTGAAACTCACTAAATTCATGGGTAACAACAAATTTGGCTATCCAAACAACCAAACAAAAAGGCTTTGGCTCACTCGACCTCAAAGAAATCTAAGGGGACACTCCCTACCACTCCCTAGCACACATTGCCACACTCTGGCATTTGGCACAATCTTGCCATGTCGCCCTGGCACTCTAGCATTCCTTAACACTACCTAATAGACCTTTCCACTCCCTCCTTAGCACAATTATAAGTCACTGGAATTCCCTATCACAAACACTTATTCATTCATTTCCATGCATTTGAAACTAACCCTCCCTTGTGTTTCCCTCACACTCCATAATATTGCTTAATATGCACTAGCACACCATAGCACCTGACTAATCTTGGCATGTTTCTTTGGAATCTATATTGTGGGGAGCGATTAAAGTTGTAACACAATTCAAGTAATTTACACCTCAAATGTAAATGACATCATTATATGTTTGTGTTATGTTGTTAGAGAGATTATTTATAGACAACACATTTAATGTACTTAGACTTCATCTTTTTAGGGCCTTGACTCTAACATGGATTTGTACTAGGAACACTTCATGCAAATGAAAGGGGTCCTTTTGTTTAACCACATATGCACAAGAGAACCAAATGCTGCCCTTCAGATCCCCCTTGGGTTTTTCAAAGTGGGTTTACATTTGCGTCGAGTTGAAACTAATCATAATGACCTTCCTCTTCTTAATACCGATGACAACAAACTCATCTTTGACCTTAGACAATCTCATCAGATATGAAGTCACTCCTTCACCCTATATCATCTTAGTGTACTTCAACTTATCTACCAATACCAGTACCTCGTTCCTTGTTCCTAATATGGAACAAATTCTGAAGAGCCATCCACATCTCATGTGCAATGTTCTTCATGGACACTTCCAGCTCCTTTAGATCAGTTGGTTTCTTGATGGCTTTCTCGGTGAACTCCCAGATCTTGTTGACCTACAAGACCAACTTTATCCTTTCCTTCCATGGAATATAGCTGGAAAACCCCTCAAACTTTTCCTCATGCTACAACCTAGCTTCCAATTTCGACATTGTCACTTACAATGTGACCAACTACCTCTAAAGTTGTACTTCATTGTGCACACTCTAATTCATTGTCTTCCAAAGTAGCTTAGACACCCTATGATAACACTTTGAGTTTCCATGATCTTGGGTCTAAGATAGAATCTTAGAATCTCCAATGCTACCAAACCAAGAATCTCAACAAAAGCTACTTTGCACAGTTGAAAATAAATAGCAGTAAATTACACATGCACAAGTATAAACAATGTTTTAACAAAATATTCTACAAATATGTACAACCCAATATTCATTATAGTAAACCAATCTGAATAATACAACATTCTATGCAATCAATCCCATGCTAAATCACACTACCTTCTCATTTTTAAGATCTTCGTGAGCTTTCACCTATGAACCTTAAATTTAGTGCCCTTTAACACCTTGAATGATGAAATAGAAGGCGTTGTGATAGGAGGTAAAATCCATCCCCCTTCACCTTTGTCAAGACCTCTAGAGACACCTACAATCTATGCCCCTCCTTTGACTCAACATGATTTTTTTCCAGTTCCTTTACAAACCCTCCCTTAAAGGGTGTCCTCATAGGAAGAGATTATGGTAGAAATATTATGACAAAAAATGCGGCACATCACCCTGTTACAGGGTTTTAAGGAAGGGTATTGGAAGAAAGCATATTATCCTCTATAGCCCTTAATACCTTTTTAATGCATAAGTGAAACAACATAGTGATAACTCGACCCAAATATAGATCTCAGCATTCAAGGCCAAACTCAAATATAAAGAATCACATAGTGATAACTCTAAGATGGTTCTAATTGCCTCCTCAAAACTAGGGCATAAGACACCTTACAATGCAAAATGGTCAAGCCATCTGAAACTTGTGTAGGATATTTGCCTTCATGGATCACATTCTAGCTAGTGCTCATCAAACATAATTCACTAACACCAATAACACACAACAAAAGTACAATATACTCGTAATGTGTGGCCCACACCCAAGGCACTTAGACTACACCTCCATAAAATGCACCTTCAACTTTGGATGTCCAAAAATAGTAATATCCTAACCCAATATGATCTATTTTTTATATTTGTGTACTTCACTCGTTATCAAATCTTTTCACCTCCTGAACACTCCATGAGAAATCTACTCTAATGTTCACGTTCAATCCAACACCTTTTGGAACACGAAAAACCACCTATATATGTTGCAACAACCTTGTTAATTTCTTTAGTGGGTTGCACATATATTTCGCATTTCTTTTTCGCCTTGAAAAGTGGTAGTGCAAGGAGAGGGTATCAACTTCAATCAAGGAATGTTCACTTAGTACCACTTCCAAGTTTCCTTCTTGCAACTTATCAAATTTCTTAAGTTAACTTCACAACTTCTCATGGTGCACAACTTGCTTGTCTACACCTCTAAGTGAGACCACAACCCCCAAACCCCTCTAACTATTCCACTTCTTCAACCCTTGTTAGAGACTTTTTGGACGTGCACCCATGCCTCAAGTATAAGATAACACTAGAATCCCAAATCTGCATGTTTGTTCCATATTTTAATGCCTTGCTAAAACCACATTATGACATTGCTTAAAATGAAATGTTTACATCTTAAGGAAAAACACCTACTTTTCTTATGACAAGCTAAACTATGCAAGTGATTTTCAAAGGACTCCATTTTCTCAAGATAAAAATGTAGGGTCTTACAAAGTCATTCACACAACAATTTGAATATATTTAACCTAAAGAAGGGTACATACCCTACTCCTTCCAAAGTTTTCATATAATTTTGAAGAAACTAACACTTGTTTTTAATTATTAAACCCTTACTATAGAGTCTCTTTTGTTGGCACCCACCTAATACACAAGAACACTTAAATATTTTCAATACAAACAAGTTGAAAACATATGTTTCCTCCTTACACTTAAATGTTTTCAATACAAAAAATGTGATTCCTTCTAATAACATTCAAATTCCATAAATACAATATATCTCTCTTCATAAAATTTAACAATAAAATTATTACATAAAAATTCTAATCTTAAAATTAGATTCCAAAAATATAATATATATCCCTCCATAAAATTTAACAAAAAAGTTATTACATAAAAATACTAATCTTAAAATTGGATTAAAATTTTGATGATAAATACACCAAATATATTAAATGCTTTCAAACGCCACCAAAAGCATGCACGAGGGTGCTAGTTTCTCAAATGAAACTAAAAAATTAGTATGAAAGTGAAAATAAAATAATGTATTTAAATGAATATTTATTATTATTTAGGAATGAAAACCTTGGCATATTTAAAAAAAATTAAGCATTAATTTTCTTCTACAAAACCGTGCCCAACCCAATCCTCATTTATGTTTAGAACACGTAGTGTCTGTTCACTTTTCACAGGTGGGAGTGAAAATGAGATTTTAGAGAGTTGTGAATGAGAGTTTTACCAATAGCAAACCCAATATGAAACTCCCCCTCTGATCTTCATTCCATTGATGGTGCCAAGGTATGTTTTATTTTTAACTTCACCACATTTTCTGTCATTTTCAGTCTTCTAGATAGAGAGCAGTACACATAGCTTGGGTCTCTAGTTCAATATCCACTGTTTTTTTACATCACACTTGTATGTTTAGAATTTGATCTCTGTTTTGCATTTTGTTACTGTTTGCAGGCATGGCATTGGTATTTGATGAGTTTGAGAGGCCATTTATCATAATAAAGGAGAATGAGCAGAAAAACCATGCTAAAAACCTGAATGAAAGACTTAGATGATGATAAGGCCAACATTGTGGTTTCCAAAGCCATCCCGAGAATCCTTTGCACCTTACTCAGCTCCAAGGGAATTGAAAAGATGCTCCAAAACTTGATAGTGATGTCACCAATAGTAAGATCCTGTTCCACTTAATTTTTCTCTATTTTTGGATCTGTGAAACACATTAAATTATGAAAATAAGTAGACTGTACTTCAAAAACGTATGATTTATAAATAAAAATTACATTAAAAAGTTCTATAGATATTTTTCAAGGAGTGAAATAACCAAATATTCTATGATATGCTCACTCTTTCTCACACAGTGCGAGGCCTGTGAGGCCCACTGAGTTCCTACAGATAGGAAAAAAGAAAAAGAAAACAAAACAAAACACCATCATTAAGAGAAGCTTCTACTGATGCCAGATCTTGGTACCGCAATATTGCTATGAATGTCACTACTTCATCATCCTTTGGCCACGATGGAACATGTTGATCAACTCAATTTAAGGATCTTGCACATCCTATAATAGAAGGAAAGTGCCTTCTTGTATTGTAGTAATTAGGGTTTTCTTTCATATCTAAATCAATATTCTAGTATGTAATCATTCAATTTAGGTTTCTCAATCACTTCCTCATCAAGATTTACTGAACTAGATTTCTAGGTAAAAGGAAAACTCCCACCTCTCCACTCCTTGAATTGTGGTTTTTGTTCAAAACTCCCATTGTTCCACTCTTCCTTGATTTGTGGATTGTTTTCAATACTCCCACACATCCACTCCTCCTTGGCTTGTGGATTCTATTCAAAACTTTGACCCATCCACTCCTCCATGACTTGTGGTTTCTGCTCAACAACAAATTCTGAATATTGGTAAGAATTCCCTCTATTTTTCTTCCTTTCTATAAATTTTCCTCCCAATGTAGTTTTGTATGATCCCTGTAATTGCAACCCAACTAGTTATCTTTCATCAACATTGGCACACATTTTTTGAGAATTCCAATGTAAAAGGTTAGAGTTCTTCTATGGTATCTTCGATGAACCTTTCCTTCCAGTTTTTATTTGATGGTTTAACTCCCACAGGAGGTTTTCTATGAGCATCAACATTCACACTATCTGGTTTATAAGTGCATCTAAACTGGTTAAGGGGCATTTCGATATCTTCATCATTGTTGTCTATTTTAGTGAGGTCTTTCAAATCCCTTGCAGCTAAAACCTAGAAACTCCATCTTGAAATAGATTCTTTCACATTGTTTGCACTTAAATTTGTATTTATCGTAGGAAGATCATCATCAATAAGACCATATTTTTTATGATTCCCCTCAGCTACATCCAATGAATTCACAGTGGAAACATGTGTGACAAAATTATTTCCCATATTTGTTGGGGGCATCCAGTCTGGTGCCAAAATTGAGCCATCTCTCTGTTGGGGCTTTTCAGAGTCATCAGGATACATAGTTCCCAACTCATAAAGGCTTGACACACTTTCCAACTCCTGAAAAATATTTGATATCTGATGATGAACTTGGGGTAGTTCCACTTAGTTGTTCTGATTGTAAGCTCTCACATGAATTTATATTCAAGCTATCTCATAGGAAGATATCAAGCATTTTAGATAGAAGAATTTGATCAGTCCCTTTGAGACAATGCTCTTTGTGCAAATAGGTATCATAATTGATATGGAAGTTGGATGAGGCTAAACCCATTGAAGGTGTGCCAATGTTTAGCTATTATTCCTCATTAGTATCTTCTTTCGAAGCCTTTTCCTTGGCTAGGAAAATCTGGGGGGCTTAGCCAAGATTTGAAACAATTCATTGACTTCCATGTCTAAGTCCATTAGAGGTCTTGTATCGCCAATAATATTTCAGAATAATATTGTGTGAATAATCTTTCATAAATGCTTCAGAAGAGTCCTAAGACATTACAATGAAATAATACTCGATCAAGCCTTGAAATGATACTTGAGAGAGTCTTACTTTGGTCTTGGTTCAAGTGATGCTTAGTCTTAAGGATGTAGGAGTATTATGACATCAAAAGCCCACATTTATGTCACAGTGATCTATCGTAGAAGGACTAAGATGGGCCTCAGGAAGAAGTACGAGAAGCCTTAGAAAAATTCCATAGAGGTCAATCATTAGCCATTCAGATAAAGAAAAATACTCCAATGAAGAATGTAGATGAGTTCAGCCACAGAACAAATCATGGTTCATGCCTAAAGCGATTTGAATACCTTCCTATTCTAAGGGTAAAATAATATCAAAAAAAGGTTGGTTGTTAAGTTTAGGTATGTTCTATGCTAGAGCAATTTATTTCAATTTTCACAGTTAACTTAATCTCTTTTCCAGACTAGCAATCACATCAGCGTTAAAGTAAACTGTGGATAGAACATAAATATAAATCATGGAAGACAAGCCAAGAGAAGAGGACACAAGATGTGGTGCTAGCCAGGGACAAACCCCAATGTTGGGAGACCCTTCGTCAATTCTTCTTATATGACCTTCAATAGTTCAACAGAGAGAGAGAGAGAGAGAGAGAGAGAGAGAGAGATAGTACATTCACAGTAGAAGTCAACACTTTGACTTATCTAGGTAAGAGCATAGATCATCTCCTAAGATGATGATACATGAGATTAGTTGAATACATGTTGCTTCAACTGATTCTCCAAGATGACTACTTCATCTATCATAGTGTTGCATCTGGTCATCATGCTGCACCTCACCGTGCCGCACCATGTTGCACCCATCATCAGAATGTTGGACCTCATGCTACTGATGTCCCAGTGTTTAACACTGCTATAGATAGTGCCACTACTCCACCATGCTTACTGCTATCCCATTGTACTTGTTGTTGTCCCTATGTGTCACCAAGCTTGCAACGGTCCCAGTTGTAATTGTCTTTCATGTTGCACCTTCACTAAGTCTCATAGAACTATTGTACTATGCATCACAACATTCATCTTAAGGTACCAAGGTTGCTTACTATGGTGCTACAGCCTACGACCTAGAAATTAGCAATACCAATGTAAGTGGTTTGAGTTAGGATTGTTGTAATAGTCCTAACGGATTGACCCATTGTCTACCACAGTTCATTTGTCATCTACAACTCACCCAAAAGCAGATTTCCTTACCTTGATTGTTGGCCAAACAACCCTGATTAGGCACATGCAGATACTTGGCCTAACATCCCTACACACAACTCCTGCATAGCCTTGTTTCCCACGTAGTAGTAGCCTCTCTCTGCAACTCAAATAGAAGTTCCCTAACTTTCTTTACTCCAGCATCTCGGTGCTCTTGAATTTCCTTCAAGGTAGGCTTGTGAGGAGCCTCCTTAATCGGCCTAATCTCCAGGTCCTTTTTCCTTTGATATAGCCCTGTTCTTGGGCCTATTTGCACCCTCAAACAATCCTCAAACCAACCCGCATCCCCATGGCAACTTAGCCTCTAACTAGGACCTCAAAACTATCCTGATGTTGTATCTTTTGCTGCAGCTAGGGCATACTATGTTTGCCCAATCCTTTCTATGACCATGACCACATTTTAGGGCATATTTAGAGCTATGTTCTACGACTACAGTTAGGGCTTTTGTGGATCTCCATTTAGCTATGTTCATGACTGTGTTTATGTGTCTCTTCTTGCTACATATTAGACAATGTATTAGGGCATCAAGTGGCTTATCCATATCAGTGTTAAGGTTGGCTTTATGGGTTGTATTTTAGGGTAGCATAGGTCTCCTTAGAAAACCTTTACAGCTCCACGTAGGGCTTCTCCTTGACAGTGTATGAGAAACTATGTCTCCTCCATGAGAGTGTTAGGGTCTATGGCTTCTTCTAGTGCAACGTATAATCTTGAGATGTCTCATCCCACCAAAATCCAAAGACAAATGGAGAGGAAGAGATCACAAGAGGTGTGTAAAATGACTTGAGATTCACCTTTATTTATAGTGCTACGTTGAGGATGAGAGTGGGCAATTTGGTTGGTTGCCAACATTGACAAATTGTCCCATAACACAAATAAATTCATATCCCCATGAATACTTATCAGAATCAAATGCCCTTTAGATCAATCCTACACCTCTCGATGAGAGGGATCCAAGAAAAATATTAGATTCCATAACTAAGATAACACACATGGAGTTTGGCCCTAGTTTCCAATTTTAACACTCCCTCTCAACTAGGAGAACTCCATCCGCCGATCCATCTGTCTGACTGTACTATCTCTACCATCATTGCCCTGCACTGCTATACCATAAATAAGAAGAATTGATTGAGAATGTCTCATG
The DNA here is from genome assembly GCA_000404065.3 of Pinus taeda. Lineage (NCBI taxonomy): Eukaryota > Viridiplantae > Streptophyta > Pinopsida > Pinales > Pinaceae > Pinus > Pinus taeda. The sequence continues at coordinate 21,803 of APFE031593642.1, forward strand.
CCATTCTCTACTGACCCAAAGTCAGTCCTTTAAGAAGAGAGTGTGTCATATCACTCTTACTAACCCGAAGTCATTTTTATTGATCCCAGATCAATATCACAAGAGAGTGTCTCAAAACACTCATATTGATCCCAGATCAATTCCATTGATCCGAGATCAATGGAGGTCATCCTAGCATAGGGAGTATGGTAGATACAATGATGTGCCTAGCGATAGTACTACTATGGTCCCTAACCCGATTTTCCTACTCATTGATAAGATGAGAGGTGCTTCCCATGAGTCCTAGACTGCATGGGTAGGATGCCTTGATAGGAGAACTAATTATCCTATCCACAGGAGAATGAATCATCTTGTCGCACAGTCACCATGGGATAACTAATCATCTCGACCCACATGAGAACTTATCATCATGTTTCATAGTTTCCATAGGAGAAATAATCATCCTGATCCACAGGAGAACTAATCATCATGTTCCACAGTTGCCACGGGGTATCACAGGAGAAGGTTGAACCTGTCACCTTGTACATAGCGCACCACTAGGTGATTTTCCCTGTGGTCGTATGTTGCTCCAAGAAGTACCTTGCGCTCCCCAAGAGCTCCTGGAGCTCAATGTGTGCATCATACATGACCCTCATAATAGGGTCTCTTAATGACACCAGGTCATTCTCAAAAAGTCAAGAATTTTACCTTTCCCAAGGGCTTTGTAAAAAATTTCAGTGACCTGATCATCTATATCGATATGTTTAAGACTTCTCACTCATCGACTTACCATATCCCAGATAAGGTAGTATTTGATGTCTATCTACTAGAGAAATCATCGAATACAGGATTCCTCAACAATTGAATCCCCCCATGGTGTACAAATAGCTCATTCAAGAGCTTTCATAGCCAAGTATCTTCACATGAGGTCATACTCATAGCTATGTATTCAGTCTTATTGGTGCTCAAAGAAACGATCTTCTACTTCCTACTTATCCATGATATTGAAGCAGAATCAAAAGAGAACCAGCACTGAGAAGTTCTTTAGTGATCCTCCACACTGCTTGCCCAGTCAGCATTCAAATAATCATGTAGCTTCATATTTCTGGTAGTGTATCTCACTCCATGAGAGATTGTGCCCCGAAGATATCTCATAATATTCTTGGCACCAATCCAGTGAGGTTCAACCAAATATGAGCTCACCATGCAAACTGCAAAACATATATCTGAACGAAAGTTCACCAAGAACATCAACACAAATGAGTTTATGAAACTCAGAGGATTTTCCAAAATCTAGTCTTGCATCATCACCATATAACTTCTGAAAGTTAATATTCTTGAGGTAGACATGAGCTTGCACTTTCGATTCCAGATCTAGAATCCAACTCCCTCTTATTTCTACAAGTGAGAGGGTCAACACCTATTAGAAATAGATCATTCTTAGAAGGTGCCAATATCATATGTTTATCATCCACAACCTTCAAACGATGGTTTGGAACATCTTCACTCTTAGTGAATCTCAACTTCATTTGATAGCTATCAATCCTCTCATATTGTGCCTGGGGTGTTTTGCTTCAAGCCACAGAGGTCTTTCTTCCACATGTATACATGAGATTCCCGATCATGAATCTGAAACTCCTTAGGTTGTTCGAAACTTGTAGACCTACTACATGAGGGGAATGGTCCCCTTATAGGATTTTCCTTCCATACATCTTAGACATGTACCTTCATGCTCTTCTTCAATTTTGGCATCCCTGTCACCATCTGACTCACATTGGGTAGAGCCCCATAAGTAGACTTCCTATGTTATAATTGAAATATGTCAATTTACATGATCCCCAATGGACCATCATGCAACTTGATACAAATTTCCAACCCTGAAACCAGGAGAAAAAGCATCTTTTCAAAATTCTATTTTCAAAAACGTACATTTCAATCGATGAATTCCACCTTGAAAACTTTGACTTTCATTGCCAAAATGGACACCATGTTCTTCTTGCAATCAGGTACATAAAAGAGATTATGTGAATGAATCGAGTTATCCTTGTCCAATTGAGGGGTAACACATTTTCCAGTATAGGTGGCATTGGCTCCAGGTATAATCCCACGAATGCTTCTATTAGAGTCGGCCTTGTTAGTCCTCTGCCAGTGATCAAAACTCTTTCTGCATTTCATTTCTAGGAGTCCCGCTCCATTCACTCCAGCTACATTTCACTAGGGGCATGCCATAATCTAACAGAAAAGGTCATGTTAGTCATTTCCCCTCATGTCTAGCACCTGCTGGCTTAGGTCTTTTGTTAATCTTCACTAAAGTACATGAAAGTTAATGTTCGATCCTTTACTAGACAAAGTCATTTTCAATCATTCGGTCTAGGGATTAGTCAATTTGGTCTTCAACCATGTCCAATAAGGGCATGCAGGCTACAGTGAGGCCCTTACAAATTTATGATTCAAAGATTTTCATCGTCATGTTGACATATTACGACTGTTCTTCAAAACTCTGTTTTGAAGAAAAGTCAAATAGTGTGTCATTTGTGATGATTTTCAAAATTTTTACTAGTTGATTCCTTTAGGTGTAGTCATGGTTTCCTTGGCCAAACACCATGTCATGTGACCCCTGCAAAAGTGCCAAAAATTTCGTCATTCTAGCTGAAACTTCAAAGGAAAAGTGAAATTCAGTGTTGTATTAGCTCAGTGAAAAAAGCCAAAATGAAACATTAGCAAAGTGGGTTTTCGAAGAAGCAAAAATTTAACCCATGACTCCAAAAGTATTTATAAAGGATTTCTACAAGAAACATAATCATTTTCCATACCAAGGTGGAGAGAAAGCATTTCAAGGTGATTAAGACGAGCTAGCACGTGTTTGAGTGAAGTTTGGAGTCATTTTCAGGAGCGTGGCGCACACACAGAGGGGCACGGTGCACATAGAGGGCACAGCACACAGATCGCGACCCATCAGTGTTAAAAATACAAGGGCACGATGCATATAAAGAGTGCGGTGCACTGGGTTTGTTGTGCAGGGCACACCCACAGAGACCCGAAATTGTTCCCAATTGCATCAAATTTTTTAGAATTCCTTCTAATTGCCAAGTAGGGTCTGTCTCTTGTCTTACTCATCAAATTTTTGTGGAGGTTATGGTGGTTCATGGCTACTTATAGTGGCAACAAATAAACTCATAAAACCAACCACTAGAAAACATCAAAGCCATTTTTGCTAGGGTTTCAAACTTGTTGTGTGGATGCCAAGGTTCTTCCTCCCTCTCATTTTTTTCCCTTCTCTCCATTTTTCGCTTCCCCACTATACCATTTGCTCTCTATTTTCCCTACCCTAAAACACTACTAAACCCCTATTCCCTATCCCCTCCACTCATTTTTAAACTATAGAACCCCAAAACCCTACCTTATCAAAAACCTGAAACCCTACATTATCAAATCCCCAAACCCTCCTACATATCACTAAACAAAACTTCTCCCCATAACCCCTATTCCCATCATATTATTCCCCTCCTAACACTCCTTTTCTTCATTGTTCCCCTTGGTGGCAGATATCACAACAACACCAAGTTTCATACCATCATCAAAGGGTAGTCCATACACAGTACACATACACCAGTTATGGCATCCGAGCATTCATCATAGTATGAGATGGAAACACAAAGTGATTCATCCTCGGAAGAACAGGCTCCCCGAAGACATCACAAAAGTGGCAAACATGTTAGGGATGACCCAACTACCCTCACAGAATTGCAGGCTTGCCCTCTTGCTATGTCATGTTTCCATCATCTATCATGTTTTGAATTTTGTCAAAGGGTGGCTAATGTTAGAGTTCATCATGAGCTGGCCCGTCTTTTTGTGCTTCAGCTACATGGAGGTCACTCTATCTTGGCCGGGGTCACCTTCAAATTGACACCCGAAACTATCTCATTAGCAACCGATATACCGAATGTTGGAGAACGATGGCACAAGAAACAAAAGGTGGATAGGAAACATTATGAGCCTTACATTAAGTCTAGTTTCTTGAGGAAGCTCACAAGAGTCTTTCCATTTAGATATTTGAAAGATGAATATGCTCCACTCATGAAATTGATCATGAAGTACTTCAGCTGTGAGGGGAGGTTCTCTCGTCTATATGGCTATCACATCAGGTTGCTCATGCACTTTACTAGGGTACGGATGATGAACCTCCCATTTTTCATTTGCAGGAACATAGAGAGGATGAACACCTTCATGTAGCACAAGACTCGTTAGCAGCAACTTAACAGCGTTTGTCACTGTGCTCTTATTCGGATTTTGGTGGATCATCAGTTGGGATTGCAGGGAATTACCTGGGATTACTTCATCTCCCATGACCTCTTTAGCACTTCACAGGTATTATCAGATGTTGAGCATGAGATAGGTGGTCCTTCTCATTAGTATGAGCACCATGAGACCACTACTATGCCAGTATTCATCACATATCAGAGAGGGAGTGGGCGTTTGTTTGCAGCAACAAAGCGAGTGTTATCTCCACCCGGGGTGGAAGGGGCCTCACTTCCGACATCAGCAACACAGGTACAAGACAAGGG
>APFE031593643.1:6293-97189 GCA_000404065.3 Pinus taeda
CCTTGGGATCTTCACCCAGTAATGCTATATCATGAGCATTGTAACATATTTTCTAACGAATCATTCTTTTCTTCTTTCGATTTTCTTTTAGTGTTTTTGCTCTGCAAAGTTGTGTGTTCAACCTTTACTAGCTAGATCCATCTGTGCAGGTTTTCTAACATATTTAATACCATGTGGAGGTTTGCCGTTACACAAAAACCCGCAGGTGTTGGTAAACATTACAAGCCAGTAACTAGTATCCCCAGGGTGGAAATTACGGATTCTATAGAGGTGCAGTGATTCTTCCAACGCCCCCCTCAAATGCAGCTCGGGGGAATCGAACCTGGGTCCAAGCTCTGATACCATGTAAATGTGTTAGAAAACCTGCACAGATGAATCTAGCTAGTAAAGGTTGAACACACAGCTTTGCAGAGCAAAAACACTAAAAGAAAATCGAAATAAGAAAAAAATGATTCATTAGAAAATATGTTACAATGCTCATGATATAGCATTACTAGGTGAAGGTCCCAAGGTAATGCACTATAGTGGTGATCAATGAGAAGACTCAACACCTACAACAAGTTCTGGAGATAACTAGTCAGTTGCAGAGTTAAAGAAGGAGCAAATCAAGGAGTAAATCATGCAAAAGGAATCTTTCATGCAATCCCATGCTCTAACTAAGAGTCCGCATGTAGATGTGTAGTAGTTGCATGTAGTCACATGCTCTAACTGACAGTCCGCTTGCATGCAATCCCATGCTCTAACTAAGAGTCCGCATGTAGGTGTAGTACTTCCAACAAAGCATGGTTATTCTAGAATTCGCTTTGAGCATGGCCCACAATAAGAATCACCCCCCGTGTTTTTCCGAGCCGGCTAGCTTCATCCAAGATGCTTTGTGTGTCTCGGCCCTTGACGGGGTATTTTTTTCAGTAAGGAAAAGGTATATTTATATCTATTTCATGTACCTCTAATCATCATAGAAAAAAAACATTTGGGTTATGTGTTCTTGTAAACCCCTTCAAAGTGACGATATAAAGAGATATACATACAGAGAGTATATAATCATCATATATCATATAACAGATATAGGAGAGAGTACTAAACAAATATACCCATCCAAATGACGATGTTGATGAAACAATCTCGTCCCTCATGCATTGCGTATAATAAAGAAACCTTTCCCCAGCAGCATCCGTTGGTCAACTTGTTAAATACAAAATACAAGAAAAATATATACAAAAAAAGATCAAAGAGTATATGTGCAACTATCATGGGAATGTGAACTCCAAAGCAATTAGTATATTGTCCTCTAGTAATATATCCATGTGCATTTCTCCCACCATTTCTTGAAGCCCTTTCTTTGAGAGATCATCCGCAAGCTGATTGGTGTGCATGATTGGAGGGTTCCCAAGTTGTGTCCATATATTTTCAATTCTCCTTAGCCAACCAAGTAGTGCTGATTGTTTGATCTGTGCATTGCCATTTACATGATCCTTGATAATCTTCGAATCCCCATATATATGGATGTCTAGGATATTCAGAAAACTTGTGAACCATAAAATACCCCATAGCGCCATTGCTTCTGCCTTATTATTCGAGCCCATGCCAACATTCGAGTGAATTCTATATTGTAAATTATTGGACATGGCTATCGAGAAACCACATTCGCAAACATTGTTATATGCCGCTCCATCAAGAAAACCACTCGGGTACACCCTTTGCAGACTATTTCTCCTTTGTTGTTGTTTTTTCTGCTTGTTTACATGTACAAGATACAGTGAGCATAGAGATATGGTATTCTCATATACAGCATGAAGTCCTCAGCAGAGTTCTCAAATATATGGTTATTCCTCCATTTCCATATATTCCATAAAAATAGGAGTGGAATAATCCTCCATGCAGGCTTCTTTTTACTCCACCACCCCATACACTCTACCATGTCATGAAATTAATTTAAAGGAAAACCAAAATGTATTGCCAATTTTTCCCATACCTCTATCGTGAGGTGGCATTTAAGGAACAAATGACAATTGTTTTCTCCTTCCTTTTTGCAAATTCTGCATATGCTTGGCCCATGCCAATATCACTTTTGCAAGTTCTCTCAAGTAAGATTTTTGTTGTGGTAAACTAACCAAGAGAACCAAATGATTTTAATAGGAATGTTAGTCTGCCAGAAGGCAAATAATATAGGAATCTCAACACACCATGTACCCCTACTACAAAGAGAAATATACATGTCTACAACCATAATATTTCGACCTTTCATTCTCTTCGACCATACCAAACTGTTGCATTGAGCCTCCCGACATATTACTATTGTTTTTAAGACCAAACATATTTGAGTCCACTCCAATGCCAAATTTCTGTCCAGCCCCAGTTCTTGTGGGGTTTTCCATATAGGAGATCGGTCCCGCCAAGCTGTGATGAGTTGATTCGATAAATAAATTCCTTTTCCATACAAAAAGCCAATGAGAAAATCAGATATACAACAATCCCCGTCGACGCCCAGTATCTTATTCACCCCAATGATTATAGAGTGACTAGATTCCATATTCCACACCAGGTGTTGTATGAAACTTTTTGCAACCTTTTGAAAGTTGTGCCATATGGCCGATCCGTGCGAAATACCAATGTTGTGCTTTCGAAACCAATAAAGAAAATACTGGTCCTTTAAATACTTTTGTCTGATCACATTTCTCCATATACCAGACCCAAACATAGCGTGCCATAAGGATTTTATCAGCAACAAACAACCAAATAGTCTAAGGTTCATAATACCCCAGCCCCCCATTCTTTTTGGGCAAGTTATGTGAGACTTTTTGGTAAAATGGTATTTATGTTGTTGAGTGCAACCCGCCCAAATGAAATTTGCAATAATACTATTCATACTATTAGTGATGGCCTGTGGAATATGAAATAAGTGAGCCCAATATACCACTAGCCGGGTAAGAACAACCTAAGTGAGGGTAACGTGTCCACCCAGGGACAAACAACAATATTCCCACCCATAAACACTTTTTTAGAACCGGTCTACCAGCCACTACCAATCATTGTTTCTATAGCAACTTGGTTTAATGTGGTATCCAAGATACTTCATACCACTTTGCATCAGTTCCACCTCAATGCCAAACAGGTTCCTTGTATAATCAATGACCTCCATATTGCTCATATCATGATATACAATAGATTTGTGCAAGTTCATATTTAGGCCAGTGTCTATAGAATTTTTTTTAAAGATATGGAAAAGATTGAGCCATGAGAGACGATTCAACATACCCATGATGAACACATCGTTAAAGAATTTAACGATGTAAAATATTTATGTTGTTCCCAATTACCAGTGCCTGAAACGATCATCATTCACCGCTTTTTTGATTTGCAAGCTCAAACTGTCCTTAGCCAGGATAAATAAAAGAGGAGATAGCGAGAAGCCCTGTCTCACTTCCCGAACATTGCTAAAAAAGTGAGTAGGATATCCATTGATAATCACTGCATAATTTATATTTGAGACACAAGACATGATTCAATCCACACTTTTGGGCTGCAACCCGATCTTATGCAGGACCAGTCAGAGATAGCGCCAGTCTAAATAGTCATACGCCTTCTGAAGATCCACCTTCATAATGGCAGCGTTTATGTGCTTAGTGTGTATCGAATGCATACATTCTTGAGCAATGGAAACGACATCATGGATTTGTTGATCCTATAGAAATCCATATTGTTCAAGTGAAATAAATCTAGATAGAGTAGTCCTCATCCGACTGTCAATAGTTTTTGAGATGATCTTATAAATAAGATTGCATAGAGATATGGGCCTAAAATCAGTGAAAACCATGATGGGGCGCTGCTTCGGGATGAGAGCGATATACATTGAATTTATGAGCGAGTGGATTTTCCCCATTATCCTCGACTCCTCCACCATATTTAGGAGGTCTCTATCAAAAATTTCCAAAAAATGAGTGAATATTTTGACAAACCATCCGTCCAGACCCAAGCTCTTGTCCCCCTTGAAAGATTTTAAAACCTGCAAGAGCTCCTCTTCAGAGACTTCTTTAAATAGGTTTTCATTATCATCACCATTGAACATAGTGGGATATAAATCCATAGCCCACAGCATGGCTCCTGCATCAACCTCCCCCTTATGTTCATATGCATTTTGAAAATGTGCAACAACGACCCTACTTATATCCTCCTACGTCTGTAGGCACTCACCATCTTCATCATATATTTCCCCAATGGCATTTATTTTGTGCCTATGATTAGCATACTGATGGAACAACTTCGTGTTTCTGTCCACTTCTTTTATCCGAAGAGCCCTGCTTGTCAGGTGCCATGTAGACTCATATGCAAATAGAATACCCTTCTTTTTGAGTTCTAAATCGTGTATACGACTCCTGATATAAGCAGGAAGCACATGAGAAATCATCCAAGGTATTAATGAGTCTAGTTCCTATTGAATATCATTTAGTTCTTTCTGTTGGTCTTTAGCCTTCTTTTTCTACCATGCTTTAACTTCCCTTCGAAGAATATCCAACTTTTCCAGAATGTGTTCCATATGGGAAGCCCCGAAATATGTTCTCGAGTCCTTATCTTATACACAAATGTATTAAATTCCTGGTCATCTAACCAAGTGCGGTTAAATTTAAATGATATCCCATGTCTATATACCTCCGTCTGCCATTGCAATGTAATGGGCTTGTGATCAAATGTATAGGTAAATTGTACTCTGCCACCTTGATTTAAATAATCGATCAATTTGTTTATAACATTGATTTTATCTGAGAGTAGTTTAAACCAGTGATGATTTTCATCAAAATATAGGAAATTTTTGGAAATTTAGGTTATAGAGCACATCAAAATCTAGGAAATTTTTGGAAATTTAGACTAGAGCCGTTAAGTTTCATAATTTTGAGTACATTAAGGAATCCATTTCCACACGGGATATTCAAATGTATAGATAAACTGTACTCTGCCGCCTTCATTTAAATAATCGATCCATTTGTTTACAACATTGATTTTGACTAGGACTAGTTTAAACTAGTGATGATTTTCATCAAAATATACGAACGTTTTGGGCATTTAGGCTATAGAGCACATTAAAATCTAGGAATTTATATTTTTTGGAAATTTAGACTATAATAGTTACGTTTCATAATTTTGAATACATTAAGGAATCCATTTCCACCGTTATAAAAATTATTGAACATTTTCAATTTAGTTTTTTTTATAAATTACTAAATACCGATGAGAAAATCTCAACCTAAGTGAAATTATCACTACTCATATTAGTAGTATTAACTGCCATTTATAAACGGTAAAGTATCTTAATTTTTTTTTAATCAATAATATTTTTTAGTTATTATAAATTTCATTTCATGATAGGTTCATTTCCATATATTTTTATATGTTATTTGATATTAGAGAGATTTTTTGGGATCTTCTGAGTTTTTCTTGTTTCATTTCTCTAAAATCTTGTAGAAATTTATTGAAATCACAAGTTTGATGGGTAATCCATTCACAATCAAAGTGAAAAGTTTTTAAGGGTGTTAAATCCATATATACACTCAAAAAACCAATTTAAATAACAAAAATCAAAATTTCACTTCAATTTTTCCCACCAAATTCCATAAAATCCAAAAAATCACACTAAAAAGAACTCTTCTAATATTTGGACTTACTCATTTTGGTTTCGTATCTTATATCTCATAAATTTACGCTTTCATAGTAAGAAAAATTTGTTAGTTTCAAGATTTTTTATTCGATATCATAACCCTGTTGGTGTCAAAGATGTATAGGTGGTAATAATTATCCCCTCTCACCAATTCCTTGATTTTCCAATAAGGATGTGTAACATTTGGCTTATGGTCACAATCACGAACATTATATATGTATGTTTTCTTTTGCTTCTCTTGTTTACGAGGAAAACTATGGCTAAATTCTCAACAATGAACATTAATTTTATTTAAAACTATAACCAATTACTATTTTTAGGGCGTAAGTGCCACACTTTGGTTTTTTGACAAGTAGCTACTGCATTCACGCCATGAGATATATATATATATATATATATATAATTCGTTTATGTAATACCTATACACCCATTTACCAAAGTCTGGTTCCCATTGCAAGTTACTCGTCTTTGTAAGGTTATTCAATAGGGAATATATTTAATCCACGAGAGTTATGCTTGAACTTATCTTAATTGTCAAGATTTCGTTAAGGAAGTGTACCTTTAATTATATTGTGAGGGGTCATACCACAGATTTTATATATTTTCCTATAACAATGTGCGAGTTGGATTGTACATGTGGCTCGAAAATTTGATGGTGACTTTGAGTAATTAGAGAACGTGATTGCGTAATTGGTAGCCCATAGTAATGGGCCACCACTTTAGAATGTGAATTTTAGAATGTGAATTTTATAGGGTTTTTTTAGTTTAAAAAGAAAATTTTAAAGATGGAAATTTATTTTAAAGTTTAGAAATTTTGGTGAATTTTTATAATCCTCAATATGTAAACTGTAAAATTATGATGATATTTATGTAAAAATATTTAGGTTTATAGCTATTTTATATTCACATATATAAAGTTTTCGTGATTGTTAAGGTAAAATAATCTTATACTTGGCCGCATCAATTTAAAAAAAATGGAAATTAACGAATCTTTTTTTGAAAAGAGCATGAAAAATTAGCCCACCTGCGAATATTAGCCCCTAAAACTTACCTTGTACTAGGCTATAATTGACCACAAAAATAAAACCAGCAATCTAACGGTGGGCAGTTTCACTAGGCTTGTACATCACATTTGGTTTTTGATTCGGGAAACTATTATTTTCCACCTCTCTAGTGTCGCTCAAAGGAGAAAGTGACGATGTTTGCCGTGTAATCTCTCACCGTTTTCCGCGTCAAGAGGTATACAAGTATCAATCAACTATTTCAGTGTATGGGTGATTATTGGTAATTTTGGTTTATTTAGTCGAATTTCATATTGAGTTTATAATTACCATGTTCGCAGGTCGAACCCTTGAATGACCACCCATTCTTCCTCTCGACATGTGAAATACCAAACCTCTCTTTCGTGGTGAGAGATAAATGTTTCTAGCCATTCTAGGAGTCAAGTGTTGCAGATTGCGCTCTCTCCAATTATGGAAGCCCTGATTTGTGGTTATTTATATATTGTGATTCTAGTAGATTATTTATGTTCGTAACTCACATGAATGCATGTGCGCTCTTCTAACGAGGGTTATTTCTTCCCTGCCTTCTGTCGTCCTAGACTCGAGCAATTTTTTTGGCTCCCAATAGATACCTGACACATTTCGATTTCTACTTGAGAGGTAAGATCCATCGATATGTCTCATTGTCCCTCTCTATTTCCTTTTTACAGTTTTACGAGAGTCGATGAGGAATCTTATTAAACCCCTTACTTATGTACGTGTATATGGTGTGGCCCCCTACGACCCTCTACTTGTCACGGTTAATATTGCTCCACCTCTTCTTTTCTGTATTTCAACGTTATACTGAATTGGGGTGTGGATTGAGGAATTGGGTTCCCTATGGACAGAGCTTTAGATTTAATTCATGCTTCCCCTTAGGTTCAATATTAAATTAGCTGTATGAAAGCCCCTATTTTGTGTTTTGTATAGCTTCCTAAATATTGCCATTGCCTCGATGCAGTCTCGGTCATTACTTGTCCTAGGCATGTGGCGAACCATTTTATTCCTTAGTTAACACCTTTGAAGCTTTGTATGGGGAATGGTGAAGTCCCTCTGGCCCCTCTTTTTTTATAGAGTACCTGAAAAGAAAGTGATAATCAATGTGATTAGCTTCCCATTATAGTAGTGATAATCAATGTGATTAGCTTCCCATTATAGTGTCTCATTATAGTTGAGCTTTTTTACTTTACTATTTTCATATAGGCTTCAGTGGCGCCGTTTGGTTTCCTGTTACAATGTAGACTGTTGTGGAGAATAGAAACATTCAGTGTGACACATTTGAGGGTATTTATAGCACATTTCTTTCCTTGTTAATTAGGTTCAATTTATTTATGTAACCCGCTTCCGACGTATATTAAGTTTGATTGCGACACGTATAGATCCTATTATTTCAATGGAGGTCTGAGCGCATAAGAATTTGGTTATTAGCCATCGGCATTCTATTAATTCTTCTTTTACGTTAGCGATATTACAGGTTGGCAATGCACAATGCATGTTCTCCTACTTGCATATTCCATAGCTCCCGGCCTCGTTAAATTGTTACACCGCAATTTGTTGTGAACTTTTATTAGTCTATCAAGAGGGTTTTTTCTTCTTTTCTTTATATGCCAGATCTGCGAGCCCTTGATATAACTTTAGAGGATCACGTTTGTTTAATTTTGGAGTTAATTCTTTTCCCATAGTAAAGTGGTGTTGGTTGTGGAGCATTGTTCCGGTCCTCCGATGATTAAACAATGGTTGATAATTACCTTTTGGCCTACGGACTCCATTTGTGGAAATTTGTTTCTTCCTACTTGGTGGTTCATTTAATTAATGAAAACTATATTCATCACTTGTATAATTGTTGTTATGACTCTTCGCATGTAATAGGGATAGTAGGATCTTGGTGAACCTGTGCTCAGGTGGTTCATATATAGGAAGGATCTGTGTATTTTGATTTCTTTATTTTTTCTCTTTATCTTATTCTTCATCTTTAAACAAAGATGCTATTGTGATTTTATTTGTAGCCTAAGTATCTGAAGATGACATGGCTACCTCTTTTGGAAATAATGTTGGAAACTTGTCTACAGATTTCACACGATCCTGAATTCTTATGCTTCTTTTTACAATAAAGGAGTTTGGAATTGGTTTCTTAGGTTTGGACAGATTCAATTTTTCAACTTTTTTCTGTTAAACCAGTTATAAGCTGTTTAGTTGTATCTAAGTGATCAACTAATTTTTCTTCAACCCCTTCTATTTTATCTAAAGAATCTCTTGCATAAGAACGAATCATATTGGATTCAAACTGTACATTGTTCAAACATCTATTTACATCGTTAAGTAATACCTGGACAGTATCAAATTGTTCCTTGACTTTTATTGTTTTTGCAACATTCATTTCCAAGCCTTTTACTGCAGTATTTTTCCAGTTAAGCTGTTCATTAGCTTTTTGAATTCTTCTAGAAATGCCTAGAGCATTGTCATCTTTCTGGATCAAAGGGATAGCTTTCGCTGCATTTTGATTTTCTCCTATAACAATTCCTTTATAAGGAGGCACTGTTGTAGTGGTTTCAACCTCGGATCCATCTAATGCAGTCCAAGCATGTTTGCTTGCTGAGACACTAGTAGAACCAGTAAAGACATTCAATGGAGCAATATTATATTTCCATGAATACAAAGATATCCAAGTATTATTCATCTCCATATAGTGTTTCCAATCTTCAGCAAATTGTTTCTTCTCTACAGGAGTATAATTTTGATCAAATTTCTCTGCAAAAACATGCTTTAGAGTTTGCAGATAAGTTTCCAGATGTCATCACAGACAAGAACCAACTGTAAAGGTTCTTAGGCTGCCTCACCTACATCAGCAACTTTTATCAAGACTTGGCAGAGCTGCCAGATATACCTGTTTCCATAACAGGTTTTTTGAGTCCCTGACTTCATATATCTTCTGCATCCAATCTCTATGGAAGTCATCATATTGGGACATTTTATGGCATTTTAAGTTCATCAAAATAACTTCATTTTTATCAGAAATTTATGTTTCACTTCCACACCAATGTTCCAAGACCATTGATGTAAGTGCTCCTATCATGTTACTGATAACTGTGCCATCAATATTATGTATTACATCTCCCTTTTCATCTTTTAGCACTTCTGCTTCCATTGTCTCTATAAAATTTGGAGATGATTCTGTTTCCCACCACTTGAGGAGTGTCCCTGTAAAACACTGAATAATTGTTCTGCAAGCATCAATTTCAGATTTCCCTCTAAGACACATGAGATTATATTCTGTATACATTATGTCAATCATTTGTCTTATTTGACCAACACTCATGTGATCGATATTCCACTCTCTGTGGGAATCAGGGAAAAAGGTGTGTGCTTCAACAAACTTTCCTTTTCCTTCTATGTCAGGTGCAGGATATCTGGTGAACCTGTGCTCAAGTGGTTCATATATAGGAAGGATCTGTGTATCCTAATTTCTTTGTTCTTTCTCTTTATGTGATTCTTCATCCATAAACAAGGATGCTATTGTGATTTTATTTTTAGCCTCAGTATCTGAAGATGACATGGCTACCTCTTTTGGAAATAATGCTGGAAACTTGTCTACAGGTTTCACAGGATCCTGAATTCTTATGCTTCTTTTTAGAAGAAAGGAGTTTAGAACTGGTTTCTCAGGTTTGGACAGATTCAATTTTTCAACTTCGTATGTTAAACCAGTTATAAGTTGTTTAGTTGTATTTAGGTGATCAACTAATTTTTCTTCAACCCCTTCTATTTTATCCAAAGAATCTCTTGCATAAGAACGAATCATAATGGATTCAAACTGTACATTGTTCAAACATCTATTTACCTCGTTAAGTGTTACTTGGACAATATCAAATTGTTCGTTGACTTCTATTGTTTTTGCAACATTCATTTCCAAGCCTTTTCTTGCAATATTTGTCCAGTTAAGCTGTTCACTAGCTTTTTGAATTCTTCCATCAATGCCTAGAGCATTGTCACCCTTCTGGATCAACGGGATAGCTTTGGGAAAACTGGACACACTTCCAATAGATGTCTAGAGGATGAAGAGTCAAAACTAAATAAGGGAAAGAAATCCCAAGCTTTTGCCCAAAGAAATAAACAAGTAAAGCAAGAAGGAAGAAGACCAATAGTGTGCATGAAATGTGATTCTCATGCTCACAGCACAGAACGCTGCCCGAATGTCACGATCAGAGATATAGCTCAACAACATCAAATAGAAGAATCTTCTTATGATTCTTTCAATTCTTCTTCTGCAGAAGAACTCCATGCTTATATAGAAAAATATTCAGATTCTGGTTCTTCAAATTGTTTATGTTCTGACTCTGAAGAATGTGCTTGTGAAATTCAATATGATTCTGATTTTGAATATTTCAGTGAATCAAGTGATGCACAAGGAGAATAGCCTAAGCCCCAGAAAGAAAAAGTTGTCATGGTTGCAATAGAAGAATAAGAATCGAAGATTCTGTCCCAGATCTGTGCCATGGAGGATGGAGAGATGAAAACCCGGCTGACTGAAGCTTTTATGGATCAACTAAAAGCAAAATCTTCAAATAGCTCAGGTAAGAAACCTCTATTCGTTGATGCATCATATGAAAGAAATACAAAATCATTCTAGAGGCATCAGCAGAAGCCTGATAGAGTAAGATCACTTACTCTAGGAGAAGTCAGTCGAGAGATTCATAATCTCAAGAAAGATTTTTCTACAATAAAAACTCAAGTTGCAGAAATACAGAAAGGGAAACAAATGGCAAAAGAAGGAGACGATGATCAGCCATGGAATAATCGAGAAGTTCAAATTGCTGAAGGTATGAAGGATCCAAATTTTGGATTCAGAGATATGAGGTTATTAACTATCTCATACCAACAGCATCATGTTCTAGTAAATATCTGCATAAAAGGGAAAATGTTTGAAATGATTGCTCTTATTGACTCAGGAGAATATATTAACATTTTGAATATGAAAAATATTCCAGCAAAAAATTGGGTAGCTGCAGAAAGAGAAGTGGTAGGCTTGGGCAATAAAAAGCTTCGATATGAAGTACCCAAAGCATCTCTTTGTTTTGATAGCCATTGTATTTACTTGAAATTTGCAATAGCTGACATACCAGTAGATTGCATACTTGGTAATGTCTTTCTTGCAGCAGTAGAACCTCATGGGTCACTTAGACTCAATGGAGGCAAAGCTGGATATTTTATTTCTGTCCCCACTTCAAAAGGGACAAGAAAGAAAATTGAACTTCCATATATCTCCAATCCAAGAATTTCTACAATGGTACATACTGTGCAAAATCTAGATAGAGCTGAAGCCAGACTGTCAGATCTAAAAGATCTGAAATCTACTTTTAGAATTGAAGAACAACTCAAATCACCCTAGATCAAAACCAGAATTGGAGAATTAAAGAAACAAATAGAAGTCGATTGCTCTCAAAGGAACCTAATGCATTCTGGCATAGGAAGCATAACACAGTCGAACTCCCTTACAAGGAAGGATATGCTGGTAAACCTTGTAAGAGCAGAGCTATTCCGATGAGCAAAGAATATAGAGAACTTTGCCAGAAAGAAATTCAGTAGCTCCTCAGTAGAAGATTAATTAGATAATCCGACAGTCCCTGGAACTGTTATGGGTTCTATGTAAACAAAAGAGCTGAACAAATCAGAGGCATCCCTAGACTAGTTATCAATTATAAGCCTCTAAATTCAGTCCTAGCTGATGACACCTATCCAATTCCACATAAAGGGGACTTAATCAGAAGGATAGCAGGTGCCAAAATCTTTTCGAAGTTTGACCTGAAAGCAGGATTCTGCCAGGTGGCCATTGCTGAAAAAGATAAATTCCAGACTGCCTTCAGCATTCTAGTAGGACATTATGAATGGAACGTTATGCCTTTTGGACTCAAGAATGCTCCATCAAGATTTCAAAAGGTAATGGATAGTATTTTTAAGCCATACTTTGATTGGCTAATTGTATATATTGATGATGTATTAATATTTTCCAAGAATATTCAGGAACATTTTAAACATGTAAATATTTTTAAGAATTTGGTTAAGCACAATGGTTTGGTGCTTAGCAAAAAGAAGATAGAGGTATTTCAAACCACTATCAAATTTTTGGGTCATATGATCTGCAATGGGCAGATTTCTTTGCAAAAAGATGCCTTAGAGTTTGTAGATAGGTTTCCAGATGTCATCACAGATAAGAACCAACTACAAAGGTTCTTAGGCTGCCCCAACTATGTTAGCAACTTTTATCAAGACTGTGCCAGTGACAGAAGGATATTAAACAAAAGATTGAAGAATAATCCTCCTGAATGGACAAAATTCCATACAAGAGAAGTGTAGAACATCAAGGCCAAGGTAAAATCTTTGCCTATTCTGTATGTTGCTGATGATCTTGCATATAAAATTGTTGAATCAGATGCAAGTAATGTTGGATGGGGTGGAGTCTTAAAACAAAAAGTTGGAAAAGAAGAACAAGTTGTTCAATTTGCATCAGGAGTCTGGAATCTGGCTGAATTAAATTAATCCACAATAGAGAAAGAAGTCAAAGCAGCATGGAACTGCATCAGTAAGTTTGAAGTTTATCTTATTAATAAATCTTTTCTTCTGAGAACTGATGCATCTGCTCTGCAGAAGGTGTTAACAAAAGACATCAAAAAAGCTGGAGAAGCCAAGTTTTCCAGATGGCAAGCTCTTTTTGCAACTTTGATTTTCAGGTAGAACATATTAAAGGCAAAGACAATAATCTTCCTGATTTTCTAAGCAGAGGATATATTGAAACAAAATATTAGGTCATGATGATCATCACTGGGTGGGACCAACACCAAAAACAAGAAGTGCTAAGGACTATCCCAGATAACCAACATTGGGAGGAATACAAGAGAAATTGGAAACCCACTTAGCAGCTAAGAAATACGAAGGTCCTAGACACCAATCTGTAGCCCCACACTGACATTCAGCACTTTGTACCCGAAATAAAAGTGTACCCTAAAGGTAGAAAGTGGATCCATGATATGATATATGACAATGCACGAAGAAATGTTGATATTTAACAGTGAGCCTTGGAACAAAATTTTCATGATATTGCCACCATCTGGTATCATGGAGGATCTAGCACGGGCATACATGAAAGATATGTTTGCATATACAGGACAAGGGACCTATGGAATGAGCCAGGACATTACCGGACACAGCCAGCTGCCCGTTGGCCAAGGAATGACCCAAAGATTATTTTCCCAGATACGGTGTATAATTTTGCAGAATACAAGCAGCTATGGTGGGACTTCCTCAATGTCGATGACAAGGAAGGCACTCACTACACAAAATTAAAATTTAGCGCCATTGGCTATTATCAAAGGTATCAACAATGTCAGTGGTTTAGAAATTGGTGGGTTGATTATGGTGTAGTAGGACCGCAATGGACCCAATATGGAATGAAAATATTGTAAAACTCATTGTAACATATGTAATCAACAAGATATAGAATGCATTCATCCCACTTATAACACTGTCAAAGAAATGACAGAAGGAGAATGGACAACCTGCAGGTCATCTCCCTATAATAATTCCCTAGAAGAATATATGAGAGAACACATGGAGTGGCTTCTATTAACCAAAGTCCAACATCAGATTGTACTAGGGAAACCAATGATAGTCTGCAGGATCTACACAAAGGCCTGGGACGAAATATTATATAAAAGAGGCAGATTCCCTGATTTGACAGTATTTTGACTGTTCTCATGGGCTTTCCGTAAAAAGCATCCATATTGTAGACAATAACGTACTAGTCACAAGGGCTTAATTGTGACTAGATTTCTCGTGGGCTTTGCTGTACTAAAGCCTCCACTATGTAAATAATCTTTCTCGTGGGCCTTTATGAAAATAATCCACTTTGTTTTGTCGGTCTCATAGTTTTCTCGTGGGCTTTGATAAAAAGTATCCACTTTGTTCAGTGCAAATTATTTTATGTAAGATTTGCTTTTTTGGACAGGAATCTGTTGGAAGGATGATGCCCTGGAATTACCCGAAAGCAATAATTCCATCCACTCAGATTGGAATCTTTATACGGACATTGCCCTGGCGGAACCGAAAAGTAATAGTTTTGTCCACCTTTAGGATAGTTCACGGATGACCCACAGTAATGCTTGTCCCCCCTTCACTTCCTATATAAGGAGGGTAAGGCTCATTACCAAGGCATTCGCATTTTGAGTCATTTAGAGTCTTTGAGTGTTTTTGAGTCGAGTCGAGTGCCTCTCCTGCTCTGCATCTGCGGACATTCAGTCTGATCTGCTTGCAACACGAGAAGAACTCAAGTCTTTAGGTGATTTGGGAGCCTGCGCATCAGTGTGCTCGGCACTGGTGAGAACCTAAAGTGGCCGAATCATATAGAGAGTCAACCAGTCTGTAAATGTGTCTAAGTCTTATTCTGAGGCAGAGCCTATCCTTCACCAGGTAGCCTCCAGTGTTGCTTGTTCCTTGCAGACAGCATAAAATCCTGGTAAATGCGAAGATAGTCAATCTCTGTAAAGAATCTCTTTGTAAAAAAGTCCATCCATTCTGAAATAAAATGAGTACACCATTTTACATGATGAATGCTCTGTTCATCTATTTAGTCTGCTGTGGTAATAGTTTTCTTTGAGCTATCATCCGAAGTTCGCAGGAAGTTCGCCAATGGAACGAAGGGACACGAAGGCTGTCGTTAGGCAAGGAAGCTGTTGTTGAGGTCGAGAGAGTGTGAAAGTTCTGAGTAGGTTCACCACTGGTTCACCAAGAGTCAGCATAGCGCGCGGAGCGCGCGGCACTGTAGCAGCAACACTGTAGCAATCTACTGTAGCAAGTGCGGCACTGTAGCAGCAGCACTGTAGCAACCTACTGTAGCGAGCACTGTAGCAATCAGTGTAGCCATCTACTGTAGCAAGCTTCTGAAAGCCCCTGCAAAATTTGGTATCAGAGCCAGTAACGTCTGGTTCAAAGGTCGGTATTCTAAATCTTGTACTCATTAAAAGAATGGACCCTTCCTGGAAATCAATTTCTTTCAAAGAAATAGAAGAGAGAGATTCTAAGGCAGAAGAAAATCCTTTAAGAGAAATGTTTGCTAGAAGTTCCAGTAGAGTCCTGAACTCTGCTGAAATAGCTTATGAAGAATCCCAGCCTTCAACTCAAAGGGAACTGCCTTCAATAGCCCCCTCAGAAGTGTATAGTGACCTATCAGCTTTTCATTTGATAGCCACTACTAGAATTAGCATTAAAGAGTCTGTAAGCAAGATCCAGGAGAATTCAGATAATGTACAGACCATATCTCTGTTAAAACCCAAAGAATTGCAGGGAGAAGCTAAAAGGCTAAAGACAAATTATTTGCATTTAGGATGTATTCGAGTAGGAATCAATGCTTTAATGCATAAGGGCCTAAATACTTTTGTGCTAGCTACTGTTAGAGATATGACACACAATAAGTATACAGACTCCTTAATAGGCGGAATTGTTGCTCCTCTATTCGATGGCCCAATCTACTTTGACTATTACCCCAATTTCTCTGTGTATACCTTTGACGAAACAATAGATCAGATCTTACAACTCCAGATCCAAACCACTGGTTTCGACATGAAGAAAAATAGAAATAATATTGCCATCCAGACCAAAGGCTGCTTTAGACACACTAATACCCTTTGGCCAGCCATCCGCCATACACCCAACAGAGACTCCAGGTCAAGTATAGTCGTTCTTACTGATGCAAAAAATAAAAAAACTGAGCATCAGACCATCCGATGGGAAGACTTGACATTTCCAGAACACTAGGTTGTAAATAATCCTAAGCCTCTTATTCCTAAAGCCATTACCTTCGTTGATATTACAGAAATTCTGTCTTCTACAGTTATATCATGCACACTATTGGTCTTCTTCCTTATTGCTTTACCTGTTTTTTTCTTTGGGCAAAAGCTTGGGATTTCTTTCCCTTATTTAGTTTTGACTCTTCACCCTCTGGACATCTATTGGAAGTGTGTCCAGTTTTCCCACATAGCCAACAAATAATTTTATTCCATCTTTCCTGCTTACTAGTGTGCAGGTGAATATCTGAGGGGTTATAATAATGTGTTCTAGGAATATATTTATAATACACTTTCTTTTGTTTGGAGGCTTAGTTTTGCCTCAGCTTTGAATATCTCTTTTTGGTCCTTGGATATTTTCTTCGGTTTTTGTAGAAAGTTTCTTTAAACTCTCTTCTGGCTCTTTTCTTAGCCTTCCTTCTCTTAACCAAACGATCATCCAATGTTAGTCCATGCTTGTTGCATATGGATTTTTTGTCAGGCAATCTAGAAAGTTTTTCTAGAGACTTATTTACCTTTGAGCTAGTACAAAGACTCAATAATGTCTTTGTAATAAGAGCATAAATATCTCCCCATCTCAAAGGGTAATTGAAAGACTTCCTGCATTCTTATATAATCAACAAATTTAGATGGAAGAGCTGCCAGATATACCTGTTTCCATAACATATTTTTTGAGTCCTTGACTTCATATATCCTCTGCATCCAATCTATATGGAAGTCATCATATTGGGACATTTTATGGCACTTTAAATACATCAAAATAACTTCATTTTTATCAGCAATTTCTGTTTGACTTCCACACCAATGTTACAAGATCATTGATGTAAGTGCTCCTATCATGTTGCTGATAACTGTGCCATCAGGATTATGTATTACATCTCCCTTTTCATCTTTTAGCACTTCTCCTTCCATTGTATTTATAAGCTTTGGAGATGATTCTGTTTCCCACCACCTGAGGAGTGTCCCTATAAAACACTGAATAATTGTTCTGCAAGCATCAATTTCAGATTTCCCTCTAAGACACATGAGTTTATATTTTGTATACGTTATGTCAATCATTTGTCTTATTTGACCAACACTCATGTGATCGATATTCCACTCTCTGTGGGAATTAGGGAAAAAGGTGTGTGCTTCAGGAAGCTTTCCTTTTCCTTCTATGTCAAGTGCAGGATATCTGGTGAACCTGTGATCAAGTGGTTCATATATAGGAAGGATCTGTGTATCCTGTTTTCTTTGTTCTTTTTCTTTATGTGATTCTTCATCCTTAAACAAGGATGCTATTGTGATTTTATTTGTAGCCTCAGTATCTGAAGATGACATGACTACCTCTTTTGGAAATAATGCTGGAAACTTGTCTACAGATTTCACAGGATCCTAAATTCTTATGCTTCTTTTTACAAGAAAGGAGTTTGGAACTGGTTTCTCAGGTTTGGACAGATTCAATTTTTCAACTTTATCTGTTAAACCAGTTATAAGGTTTTTAGTTATATCTAAGTGATCAACTAATTTTTCTTCAACCCCTTCTATTTTATCCAAAGAATCTCTTGCATAAGAACAAATAATACTAGATTCAAATTGTACATTGTTCAAACACATATTTACATCATTAAGCGATACTTGGACAGTATCAAACTATTCCTTGGCTCTTGTTTTTTTTGCAACATTCATTTCCAAGCCTTTTACTGTAGTATTTGTCTAGTTAAGCTGTTCACTAGCTTTTTGAATTCTTCCAGAAATGCCTAGAGCATTGTCATCTTTCTGGATCAAAGGGATAGCTTTGGCTACATTTTGGTTTTCTCCTATAACAATTCCTTTATAAGGAGGAAATGTTGTAGGGGTTTCAACCTTGGATCCATCTAATGCATTCCAAGCATGTTTGCTTGCTGAGACACTAGTAGAACCAGTAAAGACATTCAATGGAGCAATGTTATCTTTCCATGAATATAAAGATATCCAAGTATTATTCATCTCCATATAGTGTTTCCAATCTTCAGCAAATTGTTTCTTCTCTACAGGAGTATAATTTTGATCAAATTCACCAGCCTGAGGATTAGTGTATAGGTCCCAATTTAACATAGCTTTCATCCATTGGGCACTAATCTCAGATTTCAAGCATCCATCCATAAGAGAGAAAAATTTATGCATTTCCATTACTGTAGGCCTTTTGCAGTTAGAAGGAACAGGGTGAAATGTGTATTATGGTATCAGGCCATTGGCCTGCTCAAGATGTCCCAAACCATATCTGGGCTTGGCTAGTCTTATTTGACATATCATCTCGGTCAGCCTTGGGTCTTCTATTTGTTTCTTTAATTATCCAATTCTGGTTTTGATCTGGGGTGATTTGAGCTGTTCTTCAATTCTCAAAGAAGATTTCAGATCTTTTAGATCTGACAGTCTAGCTTCAGCTCTATCCAGATTTTGCACAGTACGTACCATTGTAGAAATTCTAGGATTGGAGATATATCGAAGTTCAATTTTCTTTCTTGTACCTTTTGAAGTGGGGACATAAATAAAATATCCAGCTTTTCCTCCTTTGAGTCTGAGTGACCCATTAGGTTCTACTACTGCAAGAAAGACATTACCAAGTATGCAATCTACTGGTTGTCAGCTACTGCAAATTTCAAGTAAATACAGTGGCTATCAAAACAAACAGATGCTTTGGGTACTTCATATCAGAGCTTTTTCTTAACCAAACCTACCACTTCTCTTTTTGCAGCTACCCACCATTTTGCTGCAATATTTTTCATATTTAGAATGTTAATATCTGCTCCTGAGTCAATAAGAGCAATCATTTCAAACATTTGCCCTTTTATGCAGATATTTACCAAAACATGATGCTGTTGGTATGAGATAATTAATAACCTCATATCTCTGAATCCAAAATTTAGATAGTTCATACCTTCAGCAATTTGAACTTCTTGATTATTCCATGCCTGATCATCATCTCCTTCTTTTGCCATCTGTTTCCCTTTCTGTATTTCTGCAACTTGAGTTTTTATTGCAGAAATTTTTGTCTTGAGTTTATGAATCTCTCGACTGACTTCTCCTAGAGTAAGTGATCTTATTCTATCAGGCATCATCTTCTACTGATGCCTCTAGAATGATTTTGTATTTCTTTCATATGATGCATCAACGAATAGAGGTTTCTTACCTAAGCTATTCGAAGTTTTTGCTTTTAGTTGATCCATAAAAGCTTCAGTCAGCCGGGTTTTCATCTCTCCATCCTCAATGGCACGGATCTGGGACAGAGTCTTCAATTCTTCTTCTTCTGTTGTAGCCATGAGAACTTTTTCTTTCTGGGGCTTAGGCTGTTCTCCTTGTGCATCACTTGATTCACTGAAATATTCAGAATCAGAATCATATTGAATTTGACAAGCACATTCTTCAGAGTCAGAACATAAACAATCTAAAGAACCAGAATCTGAATATTTTTCTATATAAGCATGGAGTTCTTCTACAGAAGAAGAACTGAAAGAATCATAAGAAGCTTCTTCTATTTGATGCCGTTGAGCTATATCTCTGATTGTGACATTTGGACAATGTTCTGTGCTGTGAGCATGAGAACGACATTTCATGCACACTATTGATCTTCTTCCTTCTTGCTTTACTTGTTTATTTCTTTGGGCAAAAGCTTGGGATTTCTTTCCCTTATTTAGTTTTGACTCATCACCCTCTGGACATCTATTAGAAGTGTGTCCAGTTCTCCCACATAGCCAACAAGTAATTTTATTCCATCTTTCCTGCTTACAGGTGTGCAGGTGAATATCTGAGGGATTATAATAATGTGTTCTAGGAATATATTTATAATACCCTTTCTTTTGTTTGGAGGCTTGGTTTGCCTCGGCTTTGAATATCTCTTTTTGGTCCTTGGATACTTTCTTTGGTTTTTGTAGAAAGTTTCTTTAAACTCTCTTTTGGCTCTTTTCTTAGCCTTCCTTCTCTTAACCAAAGGATCATCCAATGTTAATCCATACTTGCTGCATATGGATTTTTTGTTAGGCAATCTAGAAAGTTTTTCCAGAGACTTATTTACCTTTGAGCTAGTACAAAAACTGACTAATGTCTTTGTAATAAGTGCATAAATATCTCCCCATGTATATGACTCAAAGGGTAATTGAAATACTTCCTGCATTCTTATATAATCAACAAATTTAGATGGCAAAGTTGCCAGATATTCCTGTTTCCATAACAGGTTTTTTGAGTTCTTGACTTCATATATCCTCTGCATCCAATCTCTGTGGAAGTCATCATATTGGGACATTTAGTGGCACTTTAAATTCATCAAAATAACTTCATTTTTATCAGTAATTTCTGTTTCACTTCCACACCAATGTTCCAAGATCATTGATGTAAGTGCTCCTATCATGTTGCTGGTAACTGTGCCATCAGGATTATGTATTACATCTGCCTTTTCATCTTTTAGCACTTTTGCTTCCATTGTCTTTATAAGCTTTGGAGATGATTTTGTTTCCCACCGCCTGAGGAGTGTCCCTATAAAACACTGAATAATTGTTCTGCAAGCATCAATTTCAGATTTCCCTCTAAGACACATGATTTTATATTCTGCATACATTGTGTCAATCATTTATCTTATTTGACCAAGACTCATGTGATCGATATTCCACTCTCTGTGGGAATCAGGGAAAAAGGTGTGTGCTTCAGGAAGCTTTCCTTTTCCTTCTATGTCAGGTACAGGATATCTAGTGAACATGTGCTCAAGTGGTTCATATATAGGATGGATCTGTGTATCTTGATTTCTTTGTTCTTTCTCTTAATGTGATTCTTCATCCTTAAGCAAGGATGTTATTGTGATTTTATTTGTAGCCTCAGTATCTGAAGATGACATGGCTACCTCTTTTGGAAATAATGCTGGAAACTTGTCAACAGATTTCACAGGATCCTGAATTCTTATGCTTCCTTTTACAAGAAAGGAGTTTGGAACTGGTTTCTTAGGTTTAGGCAGATTCATTTTTTCAACTTTGTATGTTAAACCAGTTATAAGTTGTTTAGTTGTATCTAAGTGATCAACTAATTTTTCTTCAACCCCTTCTATTTTATCCAAAGAATCTCTTCCGTAGGAACGAATCATACTGGATTCAAACTGTACATTGTTCAAACATATATTTACATCATTAAGTGATACCTGGACAATATCAAATTGTTCCTTGGATAATTTCTTTGGTTTTTGTAGAAAGTTTCTTTAAACTCTCTTCTGGCTCTTTTCTTAGCCTTCCTTCTCTTAACCAAAGGATCATCCAATGTTAATCCATACTTGCTGCATATGGATTTTTTGTCAGGCAATCTAGAAAGTTTTTCTAGAGACTTATTTACCTTTGAGCTAGTACAAATACTGACTAATGTCTTTGTAATAAGAGCATAAATCTCTCCCCATGTATATGACTCAAAGGGTAATTGAAAGACTTCCTGCATTCTTATATAATCAACAAATTTAGATGGCAGAGCTGCCAGATATACGTGTTTCCATAACAGGTTTTTTGAGTCCTTGACTTCATATATCCTCTGCATCCAATCTCTATGCAAGTCATCATATTGAGACATTTTATGGCACTTTAAATTCATCAAAATAACTTCTTTTTTATCAGCAATTTCTGTTTCACATCCACACCAATGTTCCAAGATCATTGATGTAAGTGCTCCTATCATGTTGCTGATAACTGTGCCATCAGGATTATGTATTACATCTCCCTTTTTATCTTTTAGAACTTCTTCTTCCATTGTCTCTATAAGATTTGGAGATGATTCGTTTCCCACCAACTGAGGAGTGTCCCTGTAAAACATTGAATAATTTTTCTGCAAGCATCAATTTCAGATTTCCCTCTAAGACACATGAGTTTATATCCTGTATACATTATGTCAATCATTTGTCTTATTTGACCAACACTCATGTGATCGATATTCCACTCTCTGTGGGAATCAGGGAATAAGGTGTGTGCTTCAGGAAGCTTTCCTTTTCTTTCTATGTCAAGTGTAGGATATCTGGCGAACCTGTGCTCAAGTGGTTCATATATAGGTGTGTATCCTGATTTCTTTGTTCTTTCTCTTAATGTGATTCTTCATCCTTAAACAAGGATGCTATTGTGATTTTATTTGTAGCCTCAGTACTTGAATATGACATGGCTACCTCTTTTGGAAATAATGCTAGAAACTTGTCTACAAATTTCACAGGATCCTGAATTCTTATGCTTCTTTTTACAAGAAAGAAGTTTGGAACTAGTTTCTCAGGTTTGGACATATTCAATTTTTCAACTTTGTCTGTTAAACCAGTTATAAGTTGTTTAGTTGTATCTAAGTGATCAACTAATTTTTCTTCAACCCCTTCTATTTTATCCAAAGAATCTCTTACATAAGAACGAATCATATTGGATTCAAACTGTACATTGGTCAAACATCTATTTACATCATTAAGTGATACCTGGCCAATATCAAATTGTTCCTTGACTTCTATTGTTTTTGCAACATTCATTTCCAAGCCTTTTACTGCAGTATTTGTCCAGTTACGTTGTTCACTAGCTTTTTGAATTCTTCCATCAATACCTAGAGCATTGTCATCTTTCTGGATCAAAGGGATAGCTTTGGCTGCATTTTTGTTTTCTCCTATAATAATTACTTTATAAGGAGGAACTGTTGTAGGGGTTTCAACCTTGGATCCATCTAATGTAGTCCAAGCATGTTTTCTTGCTGAGACACTAGTAGAACCAGTAAAGACATTCAATGTAGCAATATTATCTTTCCATGAATGGAAAGATATCCAAGTATTATTCATCTCCATATAGTGTTTCCAATCTTCAACAAATTGTTTCTTCTCTACAGGAGTATAATTTTGATCAAATTCACCAGCCTGGGGATTAGTGTATAGGTCCCAATTTAACATAGCTTTCATCCATTGGGCATTAATCTCAGATTTCAAGCATCCATCCATAAGAGAGAAAAAATTATGCATTTCCATTACTGCAGGCTTTTTGCAGTCAGAAGGAACAGGGCGAAATTTACATTCTGGTATCAGGCCATTGGCTTGCTCAAGATGTCCGAAACCATATCTTGGCTTGGCTAGTCCCATTTGACATATCATCTCAGTTAGACTTGGGTCTTCTCCTTCTAATGTTACAATTTCATGCATCATGAGTACATGATCTGGATCTTGCTCATGTGGGAAAGGTATATCTGAGCATTTAGGATTTGGGCATGAATTCACAGATGTGGAAGTAGGAGCAATACTGGTCCTAGGATTATGATTGTTATGGATTTCAGACTTAACTAGAGTGAGCAGATTTACATGTTCTTGGCAAGTTGGGCATTTGACTTCTAAAGAAAAATAATTTACAAGCTGGGCTAATTCGTACAAGGAACTATGTCTACAAGAAGATGAAGTAGAACAAGCTGTATCTATAGTGGAAGGATCTCTGTAATACTTGGATTGTTTACAAGCTAACTCTATACCCCTTGTGTCGATGGTAGATCTTCTGGGGAATGATATAACTACAGAAGAAAGATTTTCTGTAATACCAACGGAGGTAATGGCTTTAGGAATAAGAGGCTTAGGATTATTTACAACCCAGTGTTCTAGAAATGTCAAGTCTTCCCATCGGATGGTCTGATGCTCAATTTTTTGATTTTTTGCATGAGTAAGAATGACTATACTTGACCCGGAGCCTCTGTTGGGTGTATGGCACATGGCTGGCCAAAGGGTATTAGTGTGTCTAAAACAGCCTTTGGTTTGGATGGCAATATCATTTCTCTTTTTTTTCATGTCGAAACCAGTGGTTTGGATTTGGAGTTATAAGATCTGATCTATGGTTTCGTCAAAGGTATACACAGAGAAATTGGGGTAACAGTCAAAGTAGACGGGGATAGTTCTTTGTTTTGTATAAATCATTTTATAGCTGAAAAATACCCATCTTCTTTATGAGATTACTACAAGTATTCACATTGTTGATTTGCATTGTTTGGATGCTCGACAATCACATTCCTTTAATTACTAAAGTAAAAGATCTTTGCCAAATTCAATAAGAGAAATATTCTTTTGAAATTAACACAAAGTATTATAGTACGTGCCATCAAGTACCCCTTGTGTACACGTCTATGGTATGAGAATCAATTTGATCACTTTTTATTATTATTTCCATACTCAGAATGCTAACTAGCTTGGT
Source organism: Pinus taeda (assembly GCA_000404065.3). Taxonomy (NCBI): domain Eukaryota; kingdom Viridiplantae; phylum Streptophyta; class Pinopsida; order Pinales; family Pinaceae; genus Pinus; species Pinus taeda. The sequence continues at coordinate 30,982 of APFE031593643.1, forward strand.
TTACGGCATTTCCCTGTTAGTACAGATACACATTAATTGTCAAGGTTATCTTCACATGTGCTTTTTACTTCCTACACCGACTCTCATGATATATGCACAATATAAGGTTCTTAAATTTGATACTATGCATGCAGCATGGCTATATTGTAGGAATCCCCATCTATAATACTTTTTCCCTCACTGATTCCTTCACAAAAAGATTCTATGTGACTTTATCTTCAAGCGTGTATATGGAATCTTTCTTCTACATCCTATACTTTATAATACCTGACATGCCACTACCGGTATGCCCAATATATTATATCCCCACATGTATATATTAACATCCAAAACTCAATCGTGAATAAAAGGTATATAACAATAATTCATTAAATAAGTTACAACTCCATACCAAATATTATTCCAATAATGAATTTACAACCAAATATCTTACTTTAGTCTCTACTTGGAAATTACTCAGAATCTGAGCACATTCCTCCCTACCATCAATTGTTATGGCAGTGCCCCTTGAGCCAAGACTTTTTTTCCCTCTATAATCAACAACCCTTTGGTTCTTGGGTAGTTTGTTTGTATAGATTTTTCCTCCTCGCAGGTTTTAGCATCATCCTACTTTAAGGTCTGCCAACCTTTTTGCCTAGGCCCTTTTTTTTTTTTTCTTGTTTTCTTATTATTTTTCTTTAAGGGAAACATTTTTTTCCTGCTGTGCTTTATTCCACACACTTAATATTTCTCTCCAATTAAGAGATTAACATAATATTTCTCTCTGATTATGTTAATATTGTTAATTATTCTCTCCTATGGATTTTCAGCATACTTTTAGGGAAGGTCTACCATGTGGACTTGACCACCAATAGATTTTTCCTAAGCTAGCAAGAATTCTTCTAAACTCTAGTGCTCTTTCTTGAATAATTCCAAGAGATTTATTTATTAACTAAAAAATAATAATATAATTACATCATTACATAAGTCCATCATGGCTTCCATTGCCATTAAATAAAAAACAATATAATGTCTAAAATTAGTAACTTGTTGTAACGGCTACAACCACCCTCCAAAATTTTTCCTTAGCTTCATTTTGAAGCCTCCCTACCAACCATCCTAGCAGCATGTCTTTCACAATCAACTACATATTCTTCATTGACTTCTCAGTAGCTTGCCAGCCTGTGCATGTCAAGTTTCTTTAGTCCCCTAAAAGGCTACCATTCTGAACTTGGGCCAGCTGATGGGTGAGCAGCTCCCTCAGAAAATTGCGCAATTTTGGAGGGGAACCAGCCTTCCCTCCAAAAATTCCGCAAATTTGTTGGGCAGCATGTTGGGCCCAAAAATTGCACAATTTGGCCTAGTACTGTAGCTCAACCCAGAAATTGTGTAATTCTGGGTAGCAGTCACCTGCACCTCCCAGAAATTGCGCAATCCCTCTAGGACAGCGTCCCCAGCTCCTCCCAGAGATTGCATAAAATTCTCTCTTAGTCAAGCAAGCTGTTGCATGTGACTTCAAGTTCATCGGTTCCACGTGGGATCCATCAAAATTGACTTACATGCATGGGTGGATTTTTCCTAAAATAGAAAAAAGAAACATGCAAAAACCATCCCTAGATTTTAGGGATCTATCTTTATCAGTTGGAGGTTACATGCAAAGATCGTTTAGAAACTTTCCTCCAAGTGTTACTTTTTTCTATATTTGTGGCATGCGCATTATAAGCCTAAAATGTATTTATTCGATGCTTCAGAGCTCATTCTTCACATTGATATTGGAGCTCTGACACCACACAACACATCCAGGAGTCTTTGGCATATCTAGCTTAGATATTTCTAGGTAAGTTTTCTTTACTTGTCTTTTGCAGCATTTCTGTCACCTTTTGTGTTTTGTCTTGTAACGTGTTGTTTGCTTGATTTATGTGAATTCTTTATATCATTTGCATGCATGTTAGCCTTCAAAGGAACTATTTCAGTTTTTGTTTGCATCCCACTGTTATTGCATGCATGACATTGTTTTGCACGAACGACCATCGATTCAACCACTCATTTCACACACATGCATGTTTTTCTGTTTTCTAAATCTTGCATTTGTTGTCTGCATGCATGATCATTATCCCCTTCTTACACTTAGTCTCACCATGCGTTCACATCTTCATATTCTTTTAGTTGCCCATCAGTGGGTCTGGGCAACCGTGGCCTGAACTCTGACTTGCCCAGACAACATTGCGCAATTTTGAGAGGGAAGACTCTGCCTTCCTCCCACAAAATGAAAAGAATATGGCTAGATAGTATCCTCCAGTCTTGCTTTACGTAAATCTGAGAGGAAGTGTCTGCTAGCCTAGAAAATTGTGCAATGCAGTCCCTAGGCCTACATGACTTGCCAGGTGAAATTGTGCATTGTGCAATCCCAACACCCAAGAGGCCAATGTGGATTGCTCATTGCACAATTCTAGCATTTAGCCAGTGTCTCGAAAATCCGGATTTCATTGCGCATTACACAACTTCAGCATTCAACTAGCCTTCCGACAATCTGGACTGCTTTTTGCACAATTCTGTGAGTCAGTCTCCTAGCCTCCTAGTGAAAACTACGCAATCCCTACCAGAATTCTTCCAGGTATGTTGCATGTTAGTCCTCAAGTTTGCGTTGGTTTTAACTGATAGATTTCCTTCCATGCATGCCACCATGTCTCCAGATATAGCAAGTGTTCATCCATATCTCAGCAGTTCGGGATTAATGGCCTCCAAGAGAGCAAGGTCAAAGGACACTGACGAAAGCACAACTGGAGAAGCAGTTGAGCGAGTGTCTATGAGTTTATTGATTTACAAAGACACTAAGCTGGTTGTAGACAAGTACATCAAGATGAAATTGTAGGAGGTCAATGATGCATTCTCAGGCACATTTGGGGAAGATCTTGAAGACCGCAAAGCCTTTGTGAACATTCAAAGTCCGGCTTGTACCAAATGGCATGTGGATATCCCGCAATCCCATGCACGAACATGATACATTTTATCGTCTCAGATCTTGATTTCGAGACGACGGTATTGAGCAGTGTTAGCGGGACATAGATTGCTACCTTCAGGGCACAGGACTATCAGCAGATGTACCACTTACCGAAGGCAGTGATAACCATGGAGACACCCTTCAGCATACCCAGGAGCAATGCCAACTCCATGGATACCTTGAAGAACTAGTTGAAGGGTCCAACCAAGTTCAGGATGACACCCAACCAAATTTACAAGATGAAGGTACTACGGAAGGTGTATCAGTACTTGGTCATATTTGCATACCGCTTGTAGGGCCAAGAGAGCACAAAGACTTTCCTGCAAAGTTTGGTGATCACGTTGCACCAACTAGCGATTGAAGGAAAAGCATGCAACTCGTCTGACATGATGGATCACTACTGAAGGAACAAGTAACAAGACATCGACAGCTACCCAAAGGTCAGTAAGACAAAATATACATGTTCGCTTACATCGTGGATGCAATCTTTGCCTGTTAGTAGTTCCTGGGCTTGAAGTGGGCATGGACATCAGTGGAAACCTCTGTAAACACTTATTGAAAACTTTTCTCCGAATGTAGCTTCCATGGAGTCATCACACAATTATCAGACCATTTTGTCACCCTGGTGTACAAGATCATACTCACTAGTAGAAAATGATGAAATTAGTGACTAGGTGACTAAAAAAGTTAGTTACCGCAACCTTTCCAAGTGAAATACTACCAAAAATGAGAAATCTTAAGTGACCCAACTAAAAACGACCAACATAAATGATTAATTTAGTCCCATACTGAAATATATGACTAGCTAATATGTAATAAAACTAAAAATGATTAACGTGAATGACTAATTTAGTCTAGGAACAAAAATACAACTACCTAACAAGTACTACAATAATACAAATTGGTCGTTTATGTTAGTCATTTTAATTGTTCCACTTCAACAATATAAAATTATAAGTGATAGGGGATTCAGAGGTTGTTATCGATTTTCTAAAAGGTTATACTTCCTTACAAACTTCTTATTGGATCAACGGAAGATTAGAGTTATGGAGCTGATTAGAATATTCAGGGTTATATCATTTGATCACATTAACAGGGAATGAAATTCGAAGCATTTGTCAAGTGTGCATGCACATGACATCCTTGTGAACCATCAACTTAAACAACGACATCACACTTCTACACATCATTTAGAAACATTGACGGACAAATACAATAAGGCCAACATCCAACAAAAACCCATGTAATGAAGAAGAAACTTTAATAAATATTTAACCATAAAAAATAACTATTTATGCTAACCTTACCATAATTCGAAACTCGTTATGTTATATTACTCAAGTATGGTGGCATGGAACCATAGTCGAGTAATATAACATAATGAGTTTAGATTTATGGTAAGGTTAGCATGATATATATATATATATATAATATATATATATATATATATATATATATATAATATATATATATATATATATATTATATATATATATATATATATATATATATATATATATATATTATATATATATATAATATATATATATATATATAATTAATATATATATATATAATATATATATATATATGTTACAGAAACACTAATAAACACACGTGGAATCCTCAATCCTTAGTTTTAAATATTAAGAAACCTATGCAAATGCTCAAATCCACCAAACAAAATATAATGTGGTAATATGAATGAAAAGGGAAATAAATTAGAAAATCATCAAATCCAACTTCACTTTGACCCTCACAAATAGCACTAAGCATCACAATTGTTCCAAATCATCTACAATACTAACTAGTAGAAGCAAAGTTGAAAAATACAAATAATAATAATTACAAAAACCAAGCAAAATCCATCTAATGGTAAACCACAATGGTGATGATTGCAACATCAACCACAAAAAGTCATAAAATAAGAAAGATCGATCCACTTATAGATGGCAATAGGGAGTTTCACAACATCAACTCACCAATACAGAATCTCCATAAAGTTTTGATTTCTAAGGAGTAGGAGCTAAGTATTTGGCGACAACAAAGATAAATTCAAATTACATTTCAATAAAAAATTGAATTTTTTCATTGCATTGTTTTATAATTAATCATTCTAAAAAGTGACTTTGAAGCTCCTATATTTTCCCTCTACCCCAAATTTTGAATAGCAATGCTTGTCATTCACCTTTTGTCTTTGATGACAATGAAATCAAACTTGAGTTAAATATCATCAACATATCTTAATTGATCCTTGAACCATGGGGTTTCCAATGGTAGATATCATGCCCAGGAACTCAAGTTTTTCGAGATCAAGATGATGAATATCCAAATTCTATAATGAAGATTTACTCCCTAGAGTCAAAATACTAAGGTGGTTTCCTCCTACAAACGACCACATTTTCTTGGTGGGAGATTCAACATTTTAGAGTTTTAAATTCTATTTCAAATGTCATTTTTGCATTGCAGAACAAGTATCCATCCAGATTTTAGTCCTACCCGACCCTAAGGCAAAGATTATCATCCCAAATGCTTACTACATTTGCTAGATTTTGATCTAGTGTCTTTATTTTGAATGTGATGGCAATCCGCATGTAGGGTCACTTCTTGTTGTTTTGATGAATTCCCTGTGAGGTTACAGGAGGATTTTATGTAATGTTGAAGTTAATTTGGGAGATGTTTGGAAGGAAATTATTTGTATATGATGTATGTTTAAATACCCAACTGTTTTTATATCAATGATTGGATTTCACTTGCATAGAATATGATGGATTTAATCTGTTCTTGATAATGGATTTCAACGGGGTTGCTATGTGATCGTCTTCATTTTGGTTGGAGTAGGGTTGTGAAATGGAGCAATATGGAAAATTGAGGGCGTTGAAGAGTGGAATGGTTCTTGTTATGGCATGGAAAGATAAAACTTGAAGTCACTCAATCTACTCAGTCTTGTATTGTGAATGTTGGAAGGGAGCGGTGGATGTTGTAGCTGACAATGAGCACTCATAGATGTCATTTCCTTCGAATATTGATGGATCAGTGAGTCGTCTATGGGCCATAATTCAATGACTCAATGACCAATACTTCTAGTATCAGGCCTATTCCTACCTCCTCCCCTTCATCCTCATCAGTTAGAAGGGTTCAAGGGAAGGATGTGATGTTTTATGCTAGTGTATTGCAATCGAGGAATACTTTTGGAGATGCACTTGGTTTCTATGAAACTAGTGTGGAAATAGAGCCTACCAATGTCAAGGCTAGCATTGAAAAATGAATTTGTCTTCAAATACAAAGCCTCATTCCAAGGGCATTTGAATGCTTTATAGAAACTATTGTGCTCAATCCCCAGAATGTGTGTGCTCTCACACAATTTCGATTTTTGTACAAGGATGATGCACTAGAGGTTTGTTCCTCCCAGCTAACACTGTTTGATTTTTTTTCTTTTTCTTGTGTACTATTTTTTTCGTTACTTATTTTTTCGAGCATCTATATAGTAGTAGGTGTTTTATAATTGATTTTGAAACCGAATGCATTTTGACCGTATCTTAAAGAGATCATTTCTTGGTTTTTTAGCTAAAAACATGTTAGTGTACACTCAGGCGCTAATTTAGAAGTTAGATTTAAGTTATGGAGGTGAGCCAGCAAATCTGACAATTGGTCGAGAGTTTTATATTATTACAACCAGATTGGAAAAATTTCAAATCTTATAAGACTGGTAATTTGTTACTTTGGTCTACATGCAAATGGACTTTCAATCCTAAAGTATGTGACTGAAAGAATAAGTAAATTTTTTCAAGGAAGTACATCTAAATATAACCCTTTCTTTTGCTTGGCAGGTCATAACACTAACCAAACTACGGTGGAAGTTTCACAGTTGGATATTCCTATAGAGAATGTTATTTGGGAAGCATAAAAACTTGGGCAAGAGGTTCAAAATGTGACTATCGAAGTGCTTGAGAAAGTGACATAAGAGCTTGGAAATACAAAGACAAGCTCGAGGAAATGGAGGTTAGTTTAGAATTTGGGATCTGATTAGAACCTATTAATAAATATCCTGCAACAGATAAAGATGATAATAATTTGCAGAGTTGTATGCTCCTTCCAAATGTTGATGGGCCTTCTGTGGAAAATAATGATCTTGTTTAGTTTATAAAATTCCCTTCTGTTTCCAATGAGGGGGATGATAAACTGGAGAAGGTTGAGACTAAATTTGGAGATTTAGGATCCAATTCTATGTCTCAAATTAGAAGTACTTTCAGATTTTAGATTGGATGAATAATGTCACCACTGGAGAGGGTATTTATGGCTCAGTTGATTTCACCCAGTCTAGTGAGATAGATAAAAATTTTGGATGCTGGAAACTCTTTCAAACTACCCATCTAGGCAAAGTGATTCAGGTTTACTTCCATTTATGATATGGAGAAGTGTTGATAATATCGGTATCGACAAAATATTGGTGAGGGTCCTGAAAACATCTTATCGGCGAAAATATCGACAAATATCGACAAGCATAAAAAATATTATTTTATTTTATTTATTTATTTATTTTTATTTTATTTTATTTATGTTTTATTTATTTTATTTATTTTTTATTTTTTTATTTTATTTTATATTTTATTTATTTATTTCCAGATTTTTAAACACAGCTGATATTTTCAAAACATGGCAATATTTTTCCGATATTTTCAAAGTATCGCGATACTTGCTGATATTTTCAAAATATCATGATATTTACTTGGCGATATATTGTTTTGCCAAAAATATTGCGATATTTTTGAATATCACTGATATTATCAACATTGATATGAAGTTTATTTTTATTATGTTAAAAGAATGACATTCTTCAAGTAGAACAAGTTTTACAAATGAAGGTTATGTTCATTACAATGTCATTTGGAATTATTGAATATGTTGTGGTGATCGAAGCTAGATGCCTTTCTTTTTTCTAAAAGATTTTGATTATTTAATTGCTCAGGTCTTATTCATTTTGACTTCATTGTTTGGAATGGGTTGGAGTGGGTCCTTTATTTAGCTTTGAAGACTTTCAAATAGGGTGTTTATTGAAAATATCTTATTGTTGTTAGATTTTGCTGCACAGAACAAGGTTTCTACAACATGCCTAACTGGGAAAGATGAAGTTTAAGCTTGTCAAAAACACGCAAATGATAATGTTAATTCTGCAGTGCCTGATACAATTTCAATACTCCTGAGGGGCACTTATATCTTTGTTGAAGCCAAAGCTAACCCAGTGGAGATAAAAGAAGTCATGGAAATACTGTTACAGAGTCAGACAACAAATTTACAACTCATGACAAAAATTTGGTGATATTGATGTGGTAAGTTTATGTACTATGGCCATGATCTGAAATGCATTAGTTAGGCTAGGGAGCCATTCCTCAAAAATTGAGGCTAGATAGGAATAAAAGCATTCTAGTACAAATCTTCTTAACATTGACCCACAATTTACATCATCATGTACCATCAAACTATCAACATTAACATATTTGAATGCAATAGTAGTACCAACATCAGTGTTGTTTCAACAACTTTTCACAGATTCACAACAAGTACAATTGCATGCATAGATTCTTATGTACTAGTAGCTTATGTGGGTTATCTCTGTTGTGTTTATTCTACCTCAGAACCCACAATTGTTCTTGATTGGGATCTGCATTCTAACTAGCAATGCATGATATGTTTTAGCAGTCAAGGGTCATTACCATATGAGGCATTGATGATAACAACTTTGTAGCTTCTTGTTCTGGATTATCCACAGTTTCCAGTTTAGTCTGTCGACGTTTTGAACCCCAACGGGGGTCCATCATCAGGACGCTTCTGAAGGATAGAAATGAGATGAACCCCTCATCTCATTTCTATCCTTCAGAAGCGTCCTGATGATGGACCCCCGTTGGGGTTCGAAACGTCGACAGACTAAACTGGAAACTGTGGATAATCCGGAACAAGAAGCTACAAGAAACTTCCACAGAGGCTTGAAAACCAAGATAACAACTTTTTCTAATAAATGGGGAGGTGTGTGACCATGTTCTATGTTGAGTTTTTTTATCTACGTGGGATGATGATTGCTTAATATTTCATTTTTATTTATTTCTTCTCTCTCTAATATGTTTAAGACGAAAATTTTGTTTGTGTGCTAATATTGTGTGTCAGCATCTCAAAATGGTTCCTTTGCATCAGATGGAAGAAGGAGTATGTGGGAGAATGCCTGGTATATTATTGCATATCATATTCATGGGAAGGGGTTCTCTAGTACCTCAGACACACCTATTCACATGGTACACCCCTTGCTCAAGCACAAAATCAACAATATCTAGCAAAATTGTTGAAGTCACAGAGATTACAAATCCTGCATCAGTTGATGCCCCTGATGAATGGAATCTTATTTTAGGAATGAGGTTAGTAGACTTCGTAGTGTAAAGGAGCCATTTATTGTTGACTAGAATGAACATGGCTTCTAACATACGGTGGGTTGGGAGCAAGAATACCCCTCGAGCAATTATGAATCCAATTCCCCCACTCACATTGTCACCACCAGTGTGGAGTACTTTAGTGAATGAAGGGATGCATGGGTCCACCATTTAGAGGAGTCTACATCTTGAACCCCATCAAATGACTGCACTAAGGAATCTCTATCAATCTATACAAATTGGAAACTACCTACTCCAAAAGTGCTACTCCTTGGATGCCTCACTTACCTTTCCTTGGACCATGGGTGGTCCCTCCTCAAGGACCACCACCAGATTCTGGCTTATAGATTTCTAGTTTTGTAGTTCCAGAGGGAATTTAGGATGCACTTAATAACTGAAGGTATTATGTATCACCTTATGTACCCTATACGCCAATGACACTTTCGGTTCCCCATTTCCTAAGTATGGTTGGGGATACTACAATTCACACTGGTACCAATGTTAGTACAGATGTTTAAAAAACAGGTATGGTAGTTGATTGGCAGTCCAACAAGGAGCAGAGACCTAGAAAGAGGAAAAAGAAAAGTGTTTTAGAAGAAATTGTTTGAACTGGTGGCTTGTAAATGACATCTAGTGTTCCTAAACACCCTACTAAACCCACATTAGTATCTTTCCTTGGGTCGTTAATGATTTTCTCAACTACTTCAAATGTGCTCATTTCATAAGGTACTTGCATCCTGGGCACACCTTTTGTTTCTCATTACTAGCTAATAAGTAGAGGATAAATTGGACAAAGAATTATATTTTCGGAGGAAACAAAAAATTGTATAGAAAAGGTGAAATTGAATGTTGAAGATGTTGCTTCTATTGCAGCTACTATGGTTAGGCACAACCAGGGCATTTAGAGTTAGTTAGTGTAATTTCTCTGTGACATTTCCCTCTTAAATTAAACATTGTAAATAGGTTGAGTTAGGGACATGGGTTCTAGGGATGAGGAAGACTTTGTGTGGGAAAAATGGAAAACAAGGGGTAGGTGGCATCATAGGGGTTGGCTTGCAAGGCTTGACAATAAAACATAAGTAAGTTAGTAATGACAAGGCTAACACACACAAAAATCTGGAAAAAGATGGACAACTAGGAAGGATTAGATTGGCTTGCTTGTTTTTTGCTAGGCTTGAAACCAACAGAAAGGGGCAGGTATTTTTTTCTTAAGCAGCGGGAGAAGGGGTGTTGGAAAGGAGAAGAGAATAGCACAAAAGAGGAGCGTAGAGAGGGGTTTGGTTTCCACTATTGAAAACAATGCCAAGCATGAACTATTGGGTTGAATGCTTAGAAGAAAGGAACAAGGAGAACGTTACACATCCTTGTGTAGAACTCAAGACCTGTAAATTCATTGAAGGCTGGAGGGAATCAATCCCTCAGAGTCCCTACACCAACCACCTATTTTCAATTTAGTCCTTGAGAAATTTCTCCCCCAAGCCCTCGAATCTAGCTCGGGGGTGATTGGGTTGTAAGAGAAACAAAATTGCAGTGTAGGCCAGTCTACATATATGTGGAGAAGTCTAGTTCCTAACTCTGTTTCCATACTCGGTTTAGAGATAAGTATTTCCACCATTGTTGATTTTAAGTTATATCTCCTGGAAACATCATTATAAGAATAATCACATTTACATGATGATATGTTGTTGGGAATTTAATTGTTTCCATTGTCATCCTTATTATTTTGTGCATATATTGATAGGAGGCTATGGGGTGGTAGAGGTGATGGGTTTGTCTATTATACATGAGGTGAAAATTATTCCTGTGCAAAAATTTATAATAGGTTGTATGTAGGTTACACAATGTCTACATAGACTATTATTGAAGAGTATTTGTAGAAAACTACACCGCTAACCAATGTATATATTCACCTTTTCCCACCATTGATAATTAAAAACAAAACAAAAGGGTGATATGTAAAAGGTGCCCTATTTCTCACGGGGAGCTATAAAAACTTATTAAAATATTACTACAACAATGCCGCTGGAAAAATTGCATTCATTGTTGATGAATGATGAAAAATATCTATCACTCCTCAAGGTTGAGTGAGTAACTTGCCAAGGGACATTGGGTTCCTGTTAGATAAACAAGTCAAATCCTCCCATTAGTTTGATCTACAACTTCAACCTTAGAAGTGGTAGACTTCAATCGTGTAGGTGGTGTTAATTTTGGCTTGACATGTTCTTTGCTTAGGACAATTACTTCAATGTTCCATATTATCCCATTTATCAATCCATTTTATTTCCATTAGAAATCACATGAACCATTATCACATTGGTAGTAACTGAAGAAAGGACATAAATGATAAATGCAGAAAACAAGCCAAGATAAGAGAACAAAACTATATGGTTCAAGCTAGGGAAAGCCCCCAAGACGGGGAAAACCATTGATCAGTTCTTCTTATTATTAATGTCAAATGCTCAATAGAGAGAGAGTAAAATAATTCAAAGTCAAAATGACATGGAAATTTGAATATCTAGTATCGCTTCCCTTAGACAAGTATATGGTTGAATCAAAACTACAATTTCAGCGCTCTGTCAACAAAAGACAAATTGTGCCCTATCTAATGGTCAACGATGGTCATGTAATCGAAAAAGCAGTCCCTCTTGAGCTCAGAATTCTTTAGTAAACTCAATCTTGGTTAGGTCTTATTAGATCACTGTAATAACTCCTTTTCTCAACTCCGGACTTCCTTCAAGCAATTTGAATCATCCTTCTAGAGTCTAGACTAATTCTAGCCCTCAAACATGCCTCAAGACCCTTCTTCTTCCATAAGACAAGGTTTGCAGCTTGCCTTGGTTAGTACTTACCTTTTCGGTACCTTGTCCAAGCACTATTGGGCTTGCGGCCTTCCTGATGAAGTCTCCTAGTGCTGCAGCCTACCTGAAGAAGAGATATCCCACATAAAATAGTCCCAACATACATTATGAACTACTTTAAAGTCTGTAACTACCTTCTTGTAGGATCTCGACTACAAAATAGGATAAACACTGCCAAGAACATGCATCAAATTAACCTAGAATTTCTCCTAACAGCCTCAACCTCCTGCCTAAGGAACTCGGACCATCAAACAACCCAAAACAACCTTGCCCTTCCTCATTCAGTGGAGACATCTTCTTTCTTTAACTATTTCAGAGAGGAGAAAATGAGAGATGTCTATGTATCAAATGAGGTTGGAGGTCACTTCCATTTATAGGATATGGAGAGGGGTTCAACTTGGTTAATTAACCCCAAACTAACCTTGTTAAATTACACATATGTCGACTTGAATCCAAAAATATATATCTCCTTATCCAAATTTGGGGATCTTTAGGTCAATTTTGGTCATCTCAAAAAGAGGAATTCAATGCCATGATTATATTCTTCAAATAATATACCCAAAGTGAAATTTGGCCCTAGTTTCCAATCTTAACACCGTCTCAATTAGTGATAATTCCACCTTCCAATCCATCCATCATCATCCCATCCTATCATCATGAACTATCTTTGCATCCCTTCTCAACTCTGTTGAGCACTGATATAGATAATGAAGAATAATTATTTGAGAGTGAGTCACAAGACCTTGCCACTTTCCACTAACAAAAGTCAATCCACATAACCAGGGGTAGAACCCTAATCAAGCTTGTTCCTAGATTAAGTTTTTGAACACAACGCATCCTAGTCAGAAGGAGTACAATAGTACATGATGCGTCCAACTGCAATGCTATGGTCCCTATCCACTTTTCCCAACTCATTGGCTAGATGAGAGGTACTTCCCATGAGTCCTACACTACATGGGTAATATGTATGTTGGGGCATCCAGAGGAGAGGGTGAACCATTCATGATGCCTATATTCCATAGGAGAAGGTGAACCACTTATCCTATGAATATCTCATCAGTTGTAGGGGAAGGTGAACCACTCACCCTATACATGTGTCATCATACTAGGGTATATTCTCATAGGGGAAGGTGAACTAGTCACCTTGTACATAATGAACCAATAGGGGAAGGTGAACCACTCACCATAAAGTTCGACATAGCTCTAAGAAGTATCCGAGGCCCCCAACGTATCCCAGAGCTCAATGTTCAACCAAGGCCCTCCTAGTAGGGTCTTTCCATGACTCCAAACCTCTCTTTGAAGGAAGGTAAAGTTGACCTTACCAAGAGGCTTTGAGGGGATGCTCATAACCTACACATCCATCTTGCAATGTTGGAGCTTGATTTCTCGCCATTGTACCATATCCAAAATAAGGTGGTACCTAATACCAATATGCAAGGAAAGGTCATGGAACACGAGATTCACTCAATGGAAAATCCCACTCTGTAACAATGGTTTTCAATATGTGCTCAAATGGCTCACTAAAGAGCTTTCTCAACTAAATTCCTTCATAATAAGCCATGCTCACTACTTTATACATTCAGCCTCAATGGTGCTCCTAGAGTAACAAAATTCAGTCTTTGCTTTAGTCATGAAATAAAGGTGGTCCCCAAGTGATGTAGCACTTAGATGTGCTCTTTCCATTTACCACACTTCCAGTCGAACAATTCTCAACAATGTATTTCAAATCATAATTAATCTTAATGAGAAACTATCCAATATATGAGTATTAACCATAAATTGTCTTAGTATATTAGTATTATGGGCCATCACATACACTAGTGTCCTCACAAGTTGTTTGTAACTAGATCAACAACATCTCCATCTTATTATACATTTAAGCTTAGGCACAAAGCTAGGTCTCTCATCTTGATTTTAAAAGTCAACTCCCTCTTACATTGATAAATGAGAGGATCATCATTTGTTGGGAAGAAATGATGAGTAGTTTCATCCAAACATCATAGTTCCCTCTGAATATCAGGAAACTAACTTTGTCTGAAACATAACCATCGAGCATCTGCAACCTAATATTAATCCCTTGGACCATGTACCAAAATCATCTAATCATAGTCGTGTAGCTTATTAAGTAACAAATATTTATCAAATCATCATTACAAAATTATCACCTGTCATGTCTTGCCTAATTTTCTTTGACATGCTTATCCTTCTTGAAATAATCATTGGGCAAAAAGATTGATCAAGACATTTGGCTAGGGATTCTATAGCTCCCTCTAAAGTCTTACATCAGTTAGTTGTCCAACCTTCATCAATCTGCCCCTCATCTTTAAGATGAGACATTGTCATTCTACATCAATAGTACCTCAATATTACGTATATCACAAGTACTTATGACTGTATGAAGACACCAAGAGACTTGTTCTAAATTTCTCCTTGGAATGATCTGCTCTGTTCCTTTCGAATTGTCTGCTTCAATATTATGCCAGGGTGTCTAGCCTTTATTAGAATTGTTCCAAACATCTTCTTCCATACTTTAGATATTTCAAAGATAACCCAAGCAATGAATATCATAGATCGAATCAAGTTATGCCAAATTACTTCTTAGCCACAAATTTTTAAACTTCAGAACATGTTATCATAGGATAGTTTCATAAGGTCATCAATATTCTTAGAATATATATAATTGTTGATGTACTAGATTTCTTCAAAGATTCAGTGTTGTTACAGAAGAATGTGGAAAATAGATAATGCACTTTAAGATTCTTGATGAAAAATTGACTTTTTCCCTCAAGGTTCTGATACTTGCCATTGGTTGTTGAAGATGAAAAATTGTGAACACTTGTTGTGGCCCAGATATGATGTTCATCACATATTGCAATATAACATTCACTTTATTTCCTAATCCAATTTAGGTGATCTGCTATATAATGTATGGTGAGAAAGAGAAGTGAGATTAGCCATATAGAATATTCGTGTCATCATAAGCTCATTATCAACAATGATGCAAAGTTAACCAGTTGTTCATCAAGTCCTCAGGTCTGGCGATGTGCTACTATAATCCCTAAAGATGTCTATTGTTACAAAATGTTCCATTTGTGTATTTTAAGATGGTTGCCAAGTATATCACTAACAATGCCCTCAAGTTTAGTGATCCACACTTCAGTGTACGCCTCTTTGCCACAACTATACAAGCCTGAGATTTTCCATAATTATTTTGAAGATCCCTCAAGGTACTTTTATAATGATTGTGAGGTTACACTTTAATCAACAAAAAAATAGCCTTAATCTCATACCAAGTTTCTCAGCTTCAGCCTTTAGTTCATTTATGCCACAAAAATTAATAAGATTTTGCAATATAAATAGATCTTCATGCTCTAGAGCAACTTTAATGCCTATAATCGGTCATAGCGTGAGTGATGTGTCACTTATCTTTCAATAGGAGTGCCTAACATTTCTTTTGATAGATTTCTTCCTTGTGATGAGGATTCATGCTTCACACTGTCCACTTCTTGTAATGTGTTGTCACTGAAACTGCCTTCGGACATGCCAAGTATGAATGCCTTAAGTCTACTACTCAAATTTTTGCTCACAATTGTCATTGAACTGATTATCTTTTGTTAATTTTCCTTCATAGAGGAGACTATAGTATCCCACAGATTAATTCTCGTGTAATTTGGAAAATGACTCCCAACAAAACAAAGAACAACTACCCATAGTAAAACCTTACTGCTTCAGTTCAATGTTAATGTTTTTCTTCAGATTTTCAGGTGACTAAACCCTCTTAGAGTTCAAATATAGGCAAGCCACACTTGTCTTAATTAAATTCAATGTAACTCTTATTCATATTAAGACTTTAAGAATTTATTGAAGAACATATATGATTGTATTAAAGTCAAAAATTTCTACATAGATCTGCAACCTCATAAATCGACCTTCACCTATAGACTTCAATAAAGATGTTAGAGTGAAACAATGATTTAAATCTTGGATCACATAATCATTAGTTTCAGATCAAATTATTCATGGTAAGTTGTCCTTGAGAGGGTTGCCTTGATTATGTCCTAAATACAAAGGTTAGTGTATCTAAATTTTTCCGAATCAACACATACCTTAGAATGAGACAAAAATATTCCTTGACGTACAAGGTCAATGATTTTTTAGCCCGTATCTTGTACAAATTGCCGATATAACTCTTCCATATCTGTCTTGAACAAAAGCGATGATGATGTCTTTAAGAGATTGATTGCCTGCTTCGAAATGACTTTTCAAATAATTATAAGAGGTATGTCATAGAAAACCCTTATACCAGGCTTCAAAAACCCTTTGAACAATCACAAAACTAGCCTTGAGAATGAGCGAAAGAATCAAATAAAGATGTTCAAGATCAGGCGATAAACTTCAATGGAAAATTGCCTAAACAGAGCTCGAATTACCTTAAAACTACTTCAGAATAAGCCAAAAAATACCAAGAGATTACTTCTTGTTCAAGGGAGAGATTTGATCTATATTGATATTGATAAGACTGCCCTAGACGTAGAGCTATATCATAGAAAGAAATAACTCTTTCAACTCAGCTTGAAAGGCCTTTAATAAACTCGGACATGGTTTCTTCCTTTCTCAAGTGAGGACAATTTCAAAATGTTTTCCAAACAACAATTTAGATAATGTATTCATAGTTCTTTTGAATTTCAAACCTATGAAGAAACTCAGAGAATTCAGTCCCCCTCAATTGATTTTAAACCTCATATGATGTGCCCATGACTGTGATTTATTTGAAAAATAACTCAACTTTGTGTGTGGTCTATTAGATTAGCCCCTCGGTCTTCCAGATTAAGGTTTATATGCCCCTCAAAAGTCTTCACTTTTCTTGATTTGGTTTTTGTCTTAGTCATGTGACTATCGCTTTAGATCATTCCCAAAATTTAACTTAATAGCATAAGGAGCTTGGTCCTAGGTATGTCTCTATCTTTTTATGTGATGAATCCTTTATCTTTAGTGATTTCTTTGTCTCTTGCTTGAGCTTGTCTTCACCTGAGCTCTGAAACCATGTTAATTTTAGCTTAACATGTTCTTTACTTAGGACAGTTTCTTCAATGTTCCATATTAGCCCATTTATCAATCAATTCTATTTCCATTAGCAATCACATGAATCATTATCACATTGACAGTAACTGAAGAGAGAACATAAATGATAAATGTAGAAGACAAGCCAAGACAAGAGAACACAAGTATATGGCTCAAGCTAGGGAAAAACCCCAAGATGGGGAAACCCTTGATCAATTCTTCTTATTATTAATGTCAAATGTTCAGTAGAGAGAGAGAAAGCACAATAATTCAAATTCAAAATGACATGCCAATTTGACAATCCAATACCACTTCCCTTAGACAAATAGATGGCCCAATCAAAACTGAAATTCCGGTACTTTGTCAATAACAGACAAATTGTGCCCTATCTAATGGTCAACGATGGTCATGGCATCAATCAAATAGTCCCTCTTGTGCTTGAAGTTTTGTAGCAAAATGAACCGTAGTTAGGGCTTATTAGATCACTGCAATAACTCCTTTTCTCACCTCCATACTTCTTTTGAGGGCACCTTCCTTCTAGCAATTCGAATCATCCTTCTAGACTAATTCAAGCCCTCAAACATGCCTCAATATCCTTCTGCTTCCATAAGACAAGGTCTGCGACTTACCTGGGTTGTTACTAATCTTTTCGGTCCCCTGTCCAAGCACTATTAAGCCTATGGTCTGCCTAATGAAGCCTCTTAGTGTTGTGGCCTAGCTGAGGAAGAGAGATACCACACAAAATATTCCCAACACACACTCTGAACTACCCTGAAGTCTGTGGCTACCTTCATGTGGGATGTCAACATGCAAAAGAGGATAAACACTGCCGAGAACATGCATCAAATTAATCTAGACTTTCTCATAACATCCTTGGCTTCCTACCTAAGGAACTCGACCCATCAAACATCCCAAAACAACCTTTCCCTTCCTCATTCGTAGGAGACATCTTCCTTCTGTGACTATTTCAAAGAGGAGAAAACAAGAGATGTTTATATATAAAATGAGGTTGGAGGCCACTTACTTTTCTAGGAGATGGAGAGGGGTTCAACTTGATTAATAAAACCCAAGCCAACCTTGTTAAATTGCACATGTGTGGGCTTGAATCCAAAAACATATTTTTCCTTGTCCAAAATTGGTGATCTTTAGGTCAATTTGGTCCTCTCGAAAAGAGGAATTCAATGCCACAATTACCTTCTCCAAATAAGATACCCAAAGTGGAATTTGGCTATAGTTTCCAATTTTAACAGTGGTGAGTTCCTCATTAATAAAATTCCTTCCTACCATAGAATATGTAACAAAGTTCAATATCTCTTCAATTGTGGCACTAGGAGGCTACTCTCACATTCCGAATCCTAAGCAATGGATTAATTCGTTCTTGAATGCTAATGGAAGCATTGAAAGCTGGGATTGGCATCCCATTCACATTATCATACAAGTATTATGCTATTTGCAGGCTCCCAATATCCAGTCTAGGTTACTGAGAATTTCATCAATGATGTATTAGTCCTCACATACCTAACTGATCATGGTAACAAGATTTCATTGTTGTATGTTTAGGCTTGAATGACATACATGCTTCACTCAAATCTTATACAAATCACCTTGATATAGGCATCCTCAAAAGATATCATATGATCTGGTTGCATTAACCTAATTAGTAAATTGTATCTACAAGTTTTGTTGCTTACGAAACTTTAATTGGCATGGTATCTAGTATGACATTGTGGTGATTCTCATAGTCACACAACATTGTTTGTTTGCATGGTATGCCTTGCTACTGCATACACATTCCCTAGTAGTATTTCTATTTTAGCATATGGTAACAATAACATGCAATTTCCCGAGTCAAAATAAATATATTATCACCTATTGTAGTCCAGTAGCGTGCCGCATCCCATCACTTGTTTAATCCTAATCTATATATCCATTTTCAAGGAAATATTTCCATCTACTTGCATTGATTCGTTGTACAAGCATAAGGTCTTGTGGCACTATACGGTTAAATATAGGTCTCCACTCAGCACATGAATATCTGTTTTTAAATGCAAATCCAGGGTTTTTAAGTCTACCTTCCCTTTAGGTTGATATGAAATGAATATTGTTTAAGTGTTTTGGCATATTGATATCACTGAAATTTAATCACCAGGGATAGTTGGATAATTAAAGAGATTAGGAAATAAGCTCCATGCCATGTTCATTGGTTTATTTTGGGTCGAGTTCCCCTGCTTTGGTACAGAGTGTGTATGTGTTAATGGAAAAAGTATGATTTTCCTAGACTTTGTTGGTGATATGAAGAATAATATTGCAATGCCTCAATTATTTTTTATGGGAGTGAGTCTACATTAGTTTTTCATTCCATGGTGAACAATTTACATGGTGGATTGTATAGTAAACATACAAGAAATAAAAGAAAAATGATGATATCAAAAGTAGGGTAACAAATATTTAATTCAAGCAAAAGAGGTACAAAGGATTAAAAAAAACATGTAGAATGTTGTGAATGATGAACTGTAAAGGGTTCCCCACCTATGCATTGCAATTTCCTACTATTTATCTGTAGTATCTCGTGGAGAATCAATTATGGAATTAAGGTGTGACTAGTCTGCCTTATCTGATTTTTTAAAGGGAAAACTTGTGAATTTTGATGCTTGATTATTTGTTATTTGGAAGGATAGGGGTCTATGGTCAACGTTGACCATTCCACCTGTTATCACTCAGATTTTCCTTGAAGTTGTTAGAAGAAGGAAAGGGGTCTGAGGTAACCACAAACCAACTTTTAAGTACACAATCTAGCCAATTTGTACTCGGAGAGGGCTCTCTCTTTAATATTTAACTTTGTTTATGAGATATTAGGCTAGTTATGAAAGCTTGGGGGTTTTGATCGTATTTGGTGGTGGAATTCAGGAGCAGATGGGTAGAACAGAGTATTTCAGGCCATTGGGCTATGGACTTAACTGAGGATGGCTTAAATGGATCAGGTTGATTCAACAAAGGAGCACTTCACAGTGCAAGATAGTTAAACAAGAGACAAATGGTAACTTGAAAGGGTGAAATGGTCTTAAAAGGGAAGAAGGGCAGTTAAGAATCCTTCAAAAAATTTCAAGAGGTGGGAAAGTGGGTGATCACTAACAAAAAGCAATTAAGAATTTCTTATTAAGTGACCACAATGATAAACTAAGATGCAAGGAGAAGTTAAGAATTCCCTGCCTATGATAGCTTATAAGAAAATTTTTAGGATATAAACGATTTTAAAGACAGAATGAAGTAAAGCATTTTTTGAAATATACTTTTTCGTTTATTATTCAGATATGAAACACAAGTGAAACATTAAACCAAAAAATAGTAAAACACAAGATATAGAATACTTATTTGTCCAATGTTTGACACATGAATCCTGTAAAAGTCCTTTGCTTTATTTCTTCATTCAGCCAGCCATACAATAGTTATTCAACAACACTTCTATTCCAAAATAATGAGTCCACAAAAATGTCTAGGAATCCACCCTCAGTACTTTGAATGAGGAAGTACTTATACAAAAATTTACAACAAAATATCTCTTAATTGAGAGAGATATATTCTAGGAATACTAAATATATTTTACATAAAAGTAGAGACAGATGGTCTCGAAGATAGAATCTAAAAGTGAACTGTTGGCTTGTTGTCCCTGTTTTTGTTGAATGAGATGGAGGCAGGACCTATGATTGAGCATCTTGCTATCTTGCTCGTAATTCTGTGCTAGCTAATTTCTTTTGGATTTTTGCTGATACTCTTTGACTTGTTCTGATACTCTTTACCTGCTTTATTTTCATTCACATTCTTTTATCAAAATTGACTATGGTAAATACCTCAATTTTACTTTTACCAAGGCAAATCATAAAATGTTTGTCATATCTATCAACCAATCATCCCTTGGTATCCTGGTCCTTTGTAGCTTCCTGAAGATTTCATCAACCTCTATGTATTTTACAAAATTTGGCTATACGGTAAACAAGTGTTTCAACTCATGCTCAACATAAAAGAGGTTCTCTAAACTGTCATAGAAAACTCTACTTGTAGGTAATGGTTTGGGTGCAGACAAACTAGCAGATGAACTAGCTTGGTTATTTTCATACTGACACAATTTTTTGATATAATCCTCATGCCTCATTAGCTTATCATTGATAACTAAAGGACTAGGAAGTCTTTTACTCTATAAAATGCCAAACTTTTCCATAAATTCATCTATATCCTCTTGCATGTTCTGCATTAGATCTCTTTTTGTCAATACTTTCTTGATTTCTAAGATGGTTCCAATTCTATCTTCAATATTTAGCTATTCTAATTGATGCATATCCCTGTTGTTCAAAAAGTTTATTAGCCTAATAGATTCCTTAGGCTTCCCTGCTAGCTATTCCTTAGTTTTGGCAATCTCTTGAAGAGCAACCTTGACTAGGTCAATCTGTTCAAAAATGATCTGAATTGATGACTAAACATCATTGATTGATCGAGTGATGTTGGTCCATATAATTTTTATAATATTTGTTAAAGGCTTTTCAAAGGTGAGATCATTTTCCAGTGTTTTTACTTGTTGAGCCAAGCCTTTATTGTTCCTCACTTCTTTAGCAAAATTGATCTTTGACACATCATACTTTTTTTCTAAGGTAACAAATTTTTCCTTTACCTTTTGGAGTTTAGAAACTTGGAGTTTCACCTCCATGGACTTGATTAATTCTTTAGCACTCTGACCTGAAGTTCCCACCTATGATGTACCTGTGCTTGTACCCGTAACTGCACCTGTGATAGTTTCTGTTGTAACCAAAGGAACAGTTGGTGCAAGAGCTGTTGCAAGTGTATAAGGGACTGCCGTGGAGACTACTGGTACTACATTTTGAGGCTGAGAGGTCGACTCACTCTTCCTATTCTGTAGTGTTTTCTCTAGTTCCTGCTCTGTCTCCATTAATTGCTCATTTATCTTGAGGACTAAGTCAATGAACTCTTCTTCATTATTCTTTTCAATTACTTCTGCAGTCTGTGGATGCATCAGTGGTGCCAATTTCAATTGCTTTCTCAGGGCAGCTATATCTTCATTTTTGTTCTTTATCACGGCCTTTACAACTTTTACATCTTTTGGGTTATGACCCAATCCAATAATCAAATCCTTCAATGATTTGATTTTATTGTCTTTTTCCTATGAGGAGGGTCTTTCTAATTGTAGTTGAGTAGTGGTATTGTTCAGTGAATTCTCTAATCTTTGTGCCATCATGGCCTTGCTTGTTAATATTGAATACACCATTTCCCCTATCTACTTATGTAATTCAATTTGATCTAGGGGGTGAATGTCCTTGGCCAAGACCTCAAACTCAGTTTTGATGTACTGTGCAAGTGTTTGGGGCTACTGTACATTAGGCTTTGAGAAGATCATCTACATTTTTCCTTCCTTGATGTCAAAAGCTGACATCAATCTAGTTTGATTGGTAGGAGCCATCTTCAAATATTGATTGTAAGTTTGGGCCTTTAACTGTTCATTTTTGGCCTTTATCTCCTTGAATTTTTCTTTGATATCTAAGGTCTTGTTAGATGAAGACTTGAAGGATGAAACTTTAGCACTTCGCTATTTTTCCAGATCTTGTCTCTCTGAACTAGAAGGTTTCTCACCTACAGGGAATGTATGCTGGCTGTCTCCACCTTCTTTCCTCAAGCTCCCTGTTGTTTCTTCAAAAAATTCTTCCTCTGAGTGCGGATTTAGCCTGTGCCTCTTGGCACTAGGTTGATCTGAATGACCACTGGCAGGGGTAGCTACTTCCCTGTCTCTTTTCAAGCTCTCTTCCTCATTAAGAGGAGTCTGCAAAACTGGGGGTTCTCCCACATTAATCTGAGTTGGATGGGACTGTGGTGGGGCCTGTTCGTTTGAGATTTCAGGCTGCTTTGACATGTTTTATTTCCCTGATGCTGGAGTGTTGGTTTCTTGTTCTCTTCCCTATGATGTTTTTGCAAGGGGTGCACTTGTTTCATGTGAGTGCCTTTGAGAAGTATCTTCTATTGAGGCACTAGTCCTTGCTGTTGGCTTCTGAGAAGTCCCAACTGGTACCTGTTCAAAAGAGTCCAGGTCAAGTGTCTTTTCTAGGTCTTTCATTACATTTTCTACCTTGACCTGATCACTATCCATCTCTACAAGAGTTCCTTCCCTTCATTCATCCATATTAGCATATTTCTCAATTTTTGGGATTCTGTGATGAAAATATGGTGATAATATATTTTTCATTCTCCTATCACAAATGAAACTGTGTGGGTCATATTTCCAACCAAAACTTTTATTTAATTTCAAGTGTTCTAGGATTTCTTCTACTACTTTGCTTTCTTCTCTACTGTTGCAGACAAATGGGCCTAGGTGATCCTTGATTCTCAACTATGCTTTCTTCTTGGCCTTGGTAAAGTGAATCTGATTTGATTTTATCATTTGTCTGTAATATTCCAATGCAAACAACCTCATAGAAACATATTTTGGCAGTTTGAATGGAGGAATCTCACAACCATATATATTGATCTCTATGTGATTTTGGTATAAGTACCAGCCACCAACCTTGTATTGTTTGGATAGCTGAAGGGTCCTTTTGATTTCATCACTAATCTTAGGAGGAGGATTTCCTGTTAGCATGGTGGTCACTAAATGGACAAACTGGTCAATGAACTCATTATATGAATAGGGACAAGCAAAAGAATGGTGGAAGATAGAAGTCCAAAAAATGACTGACTTTGGATTACCCTTTGTGTCAAGTTTATTCACAGAAAATGGGAACTTGTCATACTGATAGTAGAGGATGAGGTGATATATGAATGTGGAATATTTGAACACTTTCCCATTTTCCAACCTCATGAACTGGTCATGGATTTTCTCGGCAATAGATACAGCGTAGTTGTACATGACAGTAGGAGGCTGACTAGGGGTAAAAATTGTCATTAAAACCAGGGTTAACTCATCCACATACTCACTTGTGTTGAATCCCATGACTACAACTATCATATCAACTATAGTTTTTCTTATCTTTGTGAAGAAAACTGACAAATAGGGAGGGGATTTTGGAGTTGATGCTCCTTATATATGAAAGTTTGGCAAAGGCGACTGAGTTTAGGCTGTGGAAATTTGGATGATTTCTCTAGCAAATCTCCAAGGGAAATGGGGGTGAGGGCTTCACTGGGATGAAATTGAAGCATCTCATTGATGGAGTCTGGAGTAATGGTGAAGAGGATAGTTTGATTTGGGGACATTACTGCTCTGAGGTTAGGATCATAGTTGGCATGACACTGATGGATAATGTCAAGGAAAATGTGCATAGAGGGGAGAAAGTACATTGGGAGATTGGATTCCCACAATCCTATGGCATCATAGCCATTCAAGTCATTATCTCGGCATTGGAAAAAGACTTTCAGGTGGTCTTTATCAATAGTCAAGTCTTTTATTTGAAAATCTTTATCTGCCAGAGGCAGATAATCCAAATCACGGTGAAGGGTCGTAATAGGTGCTATATTTAGGGCAATGGGGGCTTCCATTCTGGTTCTTGTGGATTCAGATAGGAAAGTGGGGTTTTTTATGTAAAATTGATGAGAATAGAGGGACTGAGGAACTTAAATTCTAAATGCAGTAACAAAATTATGGTGAAATTTAGATTTTTTCAACTTAATTGTAGAGAAAAGATAATATTAACAGGGTTTCTGGACAGGAACTTGGTAAATACCTGATTTTAGTGAGCGCAATAGAATGCAGGTTTATTGGGTATAATCACAGACTCTGAGTGGCGTCGACTGCAAGTTTTGAAGGTGGTTGGCAGTTGCGTGCACAAGTTGGCTGAACTTTGACATTTAGTTTGCATGGATGTCTATGTTCACAGAATAAGACAACAAACTGATTTCTTTTGTTTTTTTATACAAAGTCAAAACTTTGGTGGGTTTCGGGATTTGGACAGGTGGCATCAGTAGGAAAAAGATTTGATGTTTTTTGGTTAGCAGGAGGCGGTATTCGGTTTTCATCGCACCGCTAATGGAGGGGAGGCGGTATTCGGGCTTGACTGAGAAATTCCATACTATGAGTGACGCATGGTGATGGCACTGTTCAGAAAACCGCTTGCCATTGCGTGCTAACATTCGGTCGCGGAGGGCCATGCAATATGCACGACAACTGTCAGATCTGTGGGGCTTGATCGGATGGCTATAGGGGAGGTGAGGTGGCGGGAGTTTAATGGATGGTAGGCTTGACATAATTAAAAGTTTATAATTGCATCGATGGTGATGTGAATGGTCAAAAAGTTATCAATTAACCATGGGCGTTAATTAATCCTTATATTAACATGGTAGGGTCGGGGTTCTTAATTAGTTATGATTTAACTAATTAATCCCAATTATTGGTGTCATTATGGTTATATTTTAACTGAGGGGTGGGATATATAAGAATTTGAGGTTTTTTCATATTTATAATAATACAGGAGTGGGTAATCTTTATAATGGAATTAATTATTAATATGAATTAGTAGTTAATATGACCAAATGAATGGAAAAGGCACTAAGTCTAAAACATTTTCATGTATATATTTAACACTTAGGCTAAGTGAACATGAGGGTTTTGAGATATGGAAATGTTTTATTTTCCCTATGTAAAATAGGATTTTACTTAGGAAAATATTTATTAGGGGAAAATGAACGACTTATGAAGGGGTAAATGTTTATGAATGGGCTAATTGCTTAAGGTATTATAGCTTATTGGGCAAAGGGTCTAGTCCCTCCAAAAGTCAGAGAAATGCTCTGAGCCACTCTAATTTGATAGATAACTTGGCACTTAGGGGAAATTAGTGAAATTTTAGGGGAAATGAGTAAGGAAGTTAATAATTTTTTACTTTACTTGTTTGATGTGCCTTCCATGTGATACATGCCTTTGCCATTGTGATGAAAGTAAAAGACTTACACATTTAAACTTATCATTCACCACATATTATTCTGCAACCATCATCTTCTTACCCTACCTACTTTAACCTAGCATTTTCACTTCTTTATTAGGGTGCACTTAGACTAGCAAACCCTTATCAAACTTTCTTTTCTTTTACATGGTGATGCCTATCTAAGTCTACACTTATTACATCCAAGGGCTTAGATTAAACTGTTGAGCTCCTTTTATTGCTCTACCTATCTACTTATCTGCTAAGATTACACTGTTTGGTCAGATCTTTATTCTCTATTTCTACAACATGAAATTGAAAATATGAATTAGTCAAGCTTAAACTGTTTGACTATTCATGAATTGTGGCATAGGTGACAAACTACACACAATTTTTTATTATACAAAAGTAAAAAAGTAGTGGCATTTAGACTTGCACACTTTCCTGGTCTTTTTTTTTTATGGGGTTAATTTCCTTTCATTTTTTGACCATCTTTTATTCTTTTCACCCTATGATTTTTCTTTTAGGGTATACCCTCTTTACATTTTTTAAATTTTTTGATTTTTTACAAATATGGAAAACCTTTGCAACAAAAAAAGGTATGAACATATTACAAAGCTAAACCAAGTCAATCATAATATATGACACCTATTGGTATAGGGGCATAACACCACCCACAAAGCGCATGTCTAATTCGATGGGACAAAAATGCAGATTCAAAAGCCATATATTTTGGCCTATTTCTGTGTATTGGTACCATAGCGGATCTTTGTTATGCTAGCCCCTATTTTGATAAAGGATAATTCAAATGATTACAATTTCCTATCTGTTATTGTCAATTGTGTACCTTTTCTTATGCCCATTGCAACATTCCTTGGTTCAAGCATGTCCAATTTCCTCATTCTTTATGTAGTTGATTGTTGCTCATCTTATCTAGTACCTTTATTTAAGATTTTTTTAACTATGAACTCTTGAGTATTCATGTAAAAATGGTCTTAAAGAAACCCCATTTCTATGAGTGAAAGGAATGTGCCTCATTCATTCAAGGATACTGGAGAAGCAAAAGCTTAGTTTAATTATTTCATATCTCACCTTTTGTCTCAAAAAAGTCAAGAGTACCATATTATGTCCTGGACCTGCTAGAATATGGTATTATGTTGGCCTGTAAGATGATGGTGATGATTATTGAGAAATCTAGTTTTTTACAATGGTTGTCATTCATATCTCTTTGACACCCCATTCCTTAGCTCCAATCCTATAAGACTTTTGTTATAGGTTTCCCCACTCGAAATCCAAATGTAAACGTTTTGATATTCTTTCATCCGAATGTTGTAGAGGATCTATGATAATAAGTTGGCATTGTTTCTAGACTTACAGCTTCTTAAATGTTGTCATTGGCACAAGAATGTCCCCTATGAATGGATCAATAATGAAAATTCAAATCAGCATTGGTTAAGGAAGGAAGGGGAGAAATTCCTCTTCCCGGGTGGAGGTAGAATGTTTACCAATGGAGTTGGTGAATATGTGGATCATATGGAAGAGTTGGTCCCAGGAATGAAAGATGGAACAGTCTGAACTACACATGATACTGGATGTGGGGTGGGTAACATTCTGACTAGTGTCAATAGTTTTACCAAAAGGAATTAAATCTTTGATACCTTTATGACTTTATATTGTCGATCACATGATGTAGTCAGGTTATGAAGGAAGTATACTCCATAAATAGCAACAAGGAATCTAGAGTCAAGTTAAACTAATGGATGCACCATCAACACACATGGCTGATCCACATTATGATGTTCACTATACCTGAGAAGCTGAGACATCTAGATTATCAAAAGAAAGCTAATAGAAATTTTCATGTCAGAAGCAAGAGGATTAACAGGAATTGATCTAAAAATATTTTTCTATGCATAATTTTACTTTACATAACATCTGAAGCTGCTCCTGAGCTAAGTTTAATAGTAAACATTCTGTTAGAGAGGAATTTCTCTTCCCTCCTACTAGTTGTGACAAGGTGGATTTATACAATTAGGCCTTAGTGAACATGTTGACATGGTACTTAACAAAGAATAGCTGCAGAATTATAGCCTTAGTGAACATGTTGACATGGTACTTAACAAAGAATAGTTGCAGAATTACAGGTATTTTCTAGAAGTTGATTCTCAGATAGCCTTACATCCATTATTCATTAATCTATTTGTAATTTCTATTGCTTGTTATGATATGTATATTTCTGTATCTTACATGACAAAGATCAAAATAAGTTACTTAATGTAAATGCTCATAGTTATGTTATTTGAATATGACTTGTGAGATCTACTATATAAGTATACACATCCTTGTTTATATAAGAGAATACTTTCTTTTCAGGTTGCTAGTTGGGGTGGTGATTTGCTAGATCGTGGAGTTATTACAATGTCACTGGCAGCCAGGGACAATCATGAAGCGCAAGTGCAGTTTGCACTTGAACATGGTATTCCTGCAATGTTGTGTATCATCTCTACACGACGGCTTCCTTATCCATCCAATGCATTTGACAGGGCTCACTGCTCTTAATGTCTCATTCCATGGAAAAAATTTGGTATGTTTGATGATACCTTCTAAATTTCCGTTGTGTTCTAGATTGTGTAATGGCTTAGAAGTACTCAAATTAACATGGATAAAGTGAGCACAACAATTTTCAAATCATTACTTGGTAAAAATAATTATAGTTTCATTCTTATTGCACAATCAATATGAATAACCAGTGGCGGGAGTATAAGTGTTACTCCAACTAAGTGTAGGGGACTTCCACCCAGATCCTAATCAGTTTCTTATTCTTATTCTTCAATACTTTCCCAAATGAAAAATATTCCATTCCCTTTTCCTTATTTATTGAATAGAAATTTTCATATTCACTTTTGATTTTATTGTTATAGTTTAGGAAGGTGTACATACTATGTTTCTTTGGATTTGAAGTAGTCATTTTTTATGAGAAAACACATGTACTTAACCATTAAACCCATACTAATTATTTAATTAAACTACCTACAATTATTTTATTTTCATTTATTTATTTCATGTTTAGTATTTATTTCAATTCAATCAAATTTTATGGCTTCGAAGCATTTTAGATTGATATTCCTATTCAATTTAGTGGGTTTTATTCACTGATTCAGTAAGAGTAATTTTATGAAAAAATTAATTTCCCTGGAAGACATAGGGAACATGATCCAACTAAGGTGTTTGAATTAGTTTCATTTTATCAAAATTATCCTTGATTTCTCTTCAATACTTTAATTTTTATGGGAGCTTGGTAGCTATTTGTTGAGTGAAGTTCTGTTGATGCAGGTAGAGCCTACCTTATGGAAATGTATCAAGTACTGCAACCAGGAGGCTTTTGGGTCCTATCTGGAGCACCATTAAACTATGAAAATAGATGGCATTGATGGAACACAACTATAAAGGAGCACAAGGCTAACTATGATTCCCTTAAAGGTCATTTGAACAAGATGTACTATAAACTATATAATGAAAAGAATGACATTGTTGTACGGCATAATTCTTTGGACAGTGGTTGCTACACTACCCATGAAAAAATAATTTACCCCCCTAAATGTGATGAAAACAATGAACCAAATGTTTCCTGGTATGTTCCCATGTGGTCCTGTGTAGTAAAACCAAATCCCAACTTCAAGCAGTTAGGAGTAGGACATAGTCCAAAGTGATGACAACATTTGAAGGTATCCCCAAAGTGGGTCCATACATTTTCTCAGGGCAATGATGGTGCTTTTAGAAATGATACAACTCAACGGGTGATGCACGTTAACCATTAGAAGACATTGGTACTCGATCTTGGAACATATAAAATAAGAAATGTTATGGATATGAACACTCTTTATGGGGGTTTTGCTGTAGCACTGATAGATGATCTTCTGTGGGTCATGAATGTGGTCTCCTTTTATGGTATAAATTCCTTGAATGTTGTTTATGCCTGAGGATTAATTGGTACATATAATTACTGGTAAGTTGCTTTCTCTCGATGGTTTGATTAGGAAATCTAGTGTGCTCAACATCATTATCTTCGATAATACTTGAGGCTTGTATTGTTCAGGTGTAAGGCATTTTCAACCTACCCAAGAACATATGATCTCCTACATGATGATGGCATTTCAGTGCAGAAAGTCACAAGTAGGTATAGAGTTTTATATCAAGTGGTGCTAAATGTTGCTTTTTTGATCCTGATGACCTTGAATGAGGAAAAAGTACATACTTGATTATTGATTATGTGTATTTTGTGAAACAAATATGAGATGGAATATGTTTTGTTGGAAATGGACCATATATTAAGACCTGTTGGCTATGTCATAATGCGTGAATGACCCCATTTTATCAATAGTGTCAAGAATCTAGCCATAGGCATGAGATGGAATTGCCACTAGAGGGACACTAAGGACGCTAAGAATGGGGATGAAAAAATTCTCATTTGTCAGAAAAAGGATTGGAGGTCTTCGAAAGCTACTTCTGAATGATAAATCAAACCTTAAAATTTCAAGGCCTATATTCCTATTCTATCCACAATCTAGCGTTAGAGTGAGTGCCTGGATATGAAGGTATATGTTGATAGGATGCATTTGCCATCCATTATATATCATGCTAGTGAATTTCAGCGATCCGTTTCATTTTCCCAAGATGCCAAGTTATTTATTCCCCTAGTATTTTGGAGGTTTAATACTCAATATTAGAACTACTATATTAAATGAAATCCATTCTTTTTATCTTGAAGCTGTAAGGTGGGTAGTTAGGTGTTATTTATATTTGCAGTTTTCATGGCAGAGGGATTTTGTAATGCCAAAAGCTTCGTGCTACGATGCTTTAGAACTCTTTTATTACTTTCACTTCTTGTTCTTTATGATACAAATAGATGCGAAGTGATGCGTTATAAAATGAGTAGCCAGAAATACTTATTTGAGAATTTTAAGGCCTAGCTAGCTATAGGAAATGGACTTGCATGAGTTGAGTATGAACCCTGAGGTTATTTTCAAGGTAAAGGGAGGAAGAACTGAGGGCACCATCTAAGAGGGATGAATTTGGTCTTCCACATTGGAGCTTTCCATCTTCTTGGTAGTTTGAGGCTCTCTGGAAATATTAAATATTATGCCCTTCATTTTGAGCTCTTGAATACATCTACTCATATCCCTAGAAGTAACCTTGTAATTACCATTTTCCCATTCTATAATGAACTTGGAATTATCCTTTATCCAAGAAAAGTTTATACCTATTTCAACAACAAATTTTTAGCATCAACAAAGGGAAAGTATCTCTACTCTGTTATTAATATCAACCCCACCTATTGCCTTCAAAGAAACAACATGGTTTTCTCAAATAATTATATTGCATCTTCCCCCATATTTTCCAGGAATACCTTGACAAACTCCATCAAAATAGATCCATGCCTTCAATTTATCAATATCATAGTTTTTGAAATTTCATTGGTTGTTCGTATTTATAGGTTTGCAAATACCTTGATAGGAATATCTGACATGATGAACTCATGATACCCAACTAATACGTGATATTTATGATATCCACTTAAATATATCCTCTTGCTATCCCAATAAAATTCCTATTCTATTTTCCTAAACACTAGAGAAAAAACACACATCTAGTATTCTACCACCTGATTCCGCTCAAATGCAAATTTGAGCCTTGAGGAAAATTTGGCTACAACATGTAACTTCATTCAATCTTCACTGAAGCATAGATGGTTTGTAAAAACTAGAAGCATGCGTAGAAACGAACTGTACTTGTCAATACAAAGAAAGCATATGAGATAATTGTCATGTAGTCAAAGTACAGAATACCAAAGACAAGGTTTGTAATCTCCATCTTTGTGAAGAAGTAGAATGTAGCCTACAAGAATAGGTAAAGTGCAGATGAGCATGAAGTTAGATAAGCTCTCCGCCACCAGTGGTAGTCCTCGCTACACAAGGGAAATTACAAAGGACAATAGTTATCTCTACACAAGTAACAATAATGATAACAAAGACAATGAACATAAACCCAAAAATGTAATAAAATTGATGTAGCCAAATAGATGTTAAGATGAGGAATAATTCAATGAAAACTACACCAAAGGGTAATATTCCTCCAATGAGTACTGAGAAAACTAGCTGCATGTACCATGCCTGCTCTGGAATCTACCTAGGAATTTTATTTGTCTTAACAATATCCTCAATTACAAGTTTCATATAGCCAAATCAAATACCAACAAAGACCAAAGACATAGATATCACAAACCATAAAAATACCAAGGTAGCCATTGTCCCAATTGGTACAGGAGTAGAGGGATCTTCACCCTAGATCAGTGCATTGAGGACAAGGAAAATGACAAAAACTAATGCCAGTGAAGATGAACGCAGTCTTCAGCGTGTTTGTTTTCCATTTTATCCCCATGAACTCTATATTGTGTCTATGAAGTTGAATTACTTTCCAATTGGGAAAAACGTTCTTGATTAAGTAATAAAACATACAGAAACTAGGATACAAATTCTGCAAAAAGGGAGGTAAATCTTCTAGTGCACTCTTAGATATTTTTTGAATACAGTGGCCCCTTGGGCATTAGATAAATTCAACCTACAGGCTTCAAAATTCCAACTCTATGCAAAGTCTTAAATTATGTCTTTTATCACCTCTTCCATTCTAAGTTCCAACCTTCTTTAGTGTAACTACTTTCCAAGAAGAGAAAGGTAGATGACATGTCTTGAGGAGGTTAGTCACCTTAGGTATGAAGGGTCTCAATTGTCTTAGAAAATAGTGTACTTTTCTGGCATTAATTTTCCATGAATTCCTAGATTTATAACAATTTGTTAGTTGTCTTATCTATAGTCATAAAGTGAAGATGTTATTATTGTATTTCCAAGTATTTATTCTGAACGCCATTTGTCATTCTGAAAATACTATCCACTCAATGAATGTATCAACATCCATTTAGAAATTGATTGATGAAATTCTTTATGAAGTAAATTACAAATGTTTTTTCATAGCTTGTTTACCCATATGAATGCACCTCTACTGCTCATCTCGTCATTTTAATTTGGACATGCTTCCCTTGACCTTTCTTTTTGTTTCTGCATAGGATATACCAACATTGAAGCTTGAAACAATGGAAAAGAAATTTGTTATTTTTATGATTCTATTTATTGTTGTCAATATGGCCCTCATAGGTTTCTAGTTTACTAGCCATGTAAATTTAATAGCAGCATTTGAATATGGACCGAAAGCCAACAACCATATTTCAAATTTTGAGTGAAGTCCTTTATTGGAAGGTTGGTTGACATTCTATCAGCCATTATTTTAATCCTCCTTTTGTATCTAGTGTAGAAACAAGCCTATGCCCTAAGGACCTACACCACTAAATCCTAAGCAGTTTCCCTTTTCTTCCAATAGACACAATAAAAGAGCATGGGATTTCATGTTCATGCTTACTAGATAAAAGTTGCACAACATTCACTCTTCATTTCCCATCACTCAGTGCAACTTAATCTTCTTGCAGGTTTGGAGAATTAGTGGACTCCATATTTTACACAGTGATTCTGAGTACATTCTCTTAAATGATTTCCAATGAGAACATGATTCAGATGAAAGAACAAGCTGTCTTCAGGTGAGAGGAAGTTGGAATTTGATTGATAGTGTTAGTGCTGTAAAAGCTTCTAAAATAGCAATGCCAAATTAAATGCAAGCTCTTGGATATAGCACTAGCATAAGGCACACCATTATACCAGAAAATTATAACGATGTCACAATGTGAAGAAACAAAAAAGAGCTTGCATTTGACAACTACAAGAAATATTTAATGATGCCTGCTAGCTCTAGATATGAAGGTGCATTTATTTTCATAAAATATGAAGGCCAATTAGACAGTTGATGTTCACTAATGCTTGCAATAATGGGAATATGCTTGCTCACATAGTTTGGATCAAGAGGGCTTAAGACTTCATCCACTCTATCCCTTTTTGTGGCTTGCTGCTACTAATGCAAACAATATTGCGACAAATGCAATAGAGGCAAACATTGAAACCAAGATTATAAGAGTTATTGCTACTTCGAACATCTTAGCAACACAATACACTTTGAACCTCGATATGTGTATATAATATGATGAACTCATGATACCCAACTAATACATGATATTCATGATATCCACTCAAATATCTCCTCTTGCTAGCACAACAAAATTCCTATTCTATTTTCCCAAACACTAGAGCAAAGAACAAACATCTAGCATTCTATCACTTGATTCTACTCAAATGAAAATTTGAGCCTTGAGGAAAATTTGGCTATAGCATGTAACCTGAGTCAATCCTCACTGAAGCATAAATGGTTCGTACAAACCAGAAGCATGTATAGAAACCAATTGTACTTTTCAATATGAAGAAAGCATATGAGATAATTGTAATGTAGTCGAGGTACATAATACCAGAGACAAGGTTCGTAATCTCCATGTTGGTGAAGAAGTAGAATGTGCCATACAAGAATAGGAAAAGTGGAGATGAGCATGAATTTAGATAAGCTCTCCACCACTAGTGCTAGTCCTCACTACACAACTCAAAGTAGTAGAGGACAATAGTGATCTCTGCACATGTAATAATCATGATAACAAAGACAATGAACAAAAACCCAATAATGTAACAAAATTGATCCAGCCAAATAGATGTTAAGATGAAGAATAATTCAATGAAAACTACGCGAAAGGGTAATATGTCTCCAATTAGTACTAAGAAAATTGGTTGTATGTACCATGCCTGCTATGGAATGTACCTGGGAATTTTATTTGTCTTAACAGGATCTTCAATTACAGGTTTCTTGTAGCCAAAGTAACTACCAAAAAAGACCAAATACATAGATATTGCAAACCATAAAAATACCAAATTAGCCATTGTCCCAATTAGTACGACACCAGAGGGCTCTTCACCCTAGATCAGTGCATTGATGACAAAGAAAATTCCAAAAACCAATGCCAGGGAAGATGAATGCAGTCTTCAACGTGTTTGTTTTCCATTTTTTTCCCTTGAACATCTTATACAAACAAGCAAAAGAGTAACCAACAAACAAACCCATGAAAACCCACAAGAAAACCATAATTATCATAAGTCCACCACGATTAGATGGTGAAAGAAATCCAAGCATGGAAAATATCATTGTGACAAGTGTCCTCACGAGTGTCATCCAATTTTTTCTTGGCCTTTATCCCGTGTTTCCAATTGATTGTAATTTGAGATTCTGACATAATCCTCACTTACTTAAACTCAGCATAAGGTTAGTTATTGGATTGACATGATCTATTGTTGCTCATTTACGGTTTTCATCAAACTTTCACACCTCACAAAGGTTAGTCATTAATGTATTACCTAACCCTATAATCTTTGCCATCAAATTCCTCTCGCAATGGGATTGTAGAGAGTTTCATCCATAGGTTTTCACCTTGTTATGACTGAGATAACAAGTATATGTTATGTGAGCCCTCATTATGACATGTATAAGCCAATTGGCTTCTATTTGATCAAATCTACTCTAGCATGTGTTGTTTTGATCAATCTCCCAACTACCTTTATTTAGTGTAACATTTTACTTTGAAGGGAGATGCATAGGTTTCTTAAGGCACATTCAAGAATGTTAACATGATTATCCTTTTTGTAACCATTTTCTATTCCCTTGTTTAACATGTGATACCTCTGTCTAGCTCGCAAAGTATTATGAAGGCAGCGGATATGTGAGGGATGTATGTCACATACTCAAGAAAAGGCAACAAACTAACTTTAATTTTACATGCCAATAGAGGGATGTACAACATTTCTTATGGCTGCAATTGCTACCATGGTGGTTACATATTGTTGAATACGATGATGCATTCAACTTTGGCATGAGACGATTTGTTGCAGTACTATTTTATGCATGTGCTTTAGCATAATGGTCTTATACATTAGTCTACGTTGTCGGTCAACAGTTCCACATGCCGCAATAATAAATTATGTGTTGGGTAACACATTAATGGAATACAATAGGTGTCTATGGAAACCATTTTAAACAAATATTGGTATAACACCATTACCTTGTCTTCCAACATAACTCTTTTTACTACCAGTAAGTATTTATGTAGTACTGAGGACATACATCGACTTTGGTGCAAGAACAACAATACAACAGATGATTCAATAATCAATTAAGAGGTTCACAAACTATGCTATACTGAAAATGCTCCAGCACAATGACAATTCTCTCACGAACTAAGTTACATCAGCCCAACGTAATAAAAACATACAATAGTTATTAAAATGTATGGTTTGCGAACCATTAAGGTTTCATAGGTAATGAGTACCATATTATCAGCTTTAAGGTTGGGAGATCATGTAAAGACTATACATGAAGCATTTTTGAGGCATCAATTCACTTTATTAATAGTTAATACCTGGTGGTGCAGATTTATACCTCTTGTTCCATATCAATGTTAAGGAGGTTTGTATATTGTTTAACCTAACAATAGCTAACCTTACTATAGTTTGAAATTCGTGAGTTCGTTTTTTAATTAAAAAAAGGCTAAAGAGATACAAAATTGCAGTTTATACCTTACCCTGATAGTTAATAAAACATTCAAGAAAATGTGACTTAAAATGGGCATTGGGATCAGGTTTCAGAATCTCTTCCCAACCACTGATAGACTACTCAAATATACAACTATCACGCCTTAACGAAAGAAGCCTATCCCAATGACTATATCACTAGATACTCCAAGGATTCTAGAGATCTTTTCCAACCTCCACTCTTCTGGCTTAGGATATTTAACTACATGCTTGCTCAAGAATTCCATTGAAAGCTATAAGGGTATTTCTTATGGCTAAAATATTTTCACTTTTGTCCCTTTATGTAGATAGCATGCTTCAACATAAAATGCATAGACTTATCAAAGAGTATAACCCGAATAGTAAGTTCTAATGGATATGTGCACACAATAATATTGTATAGAATGGTGAGTTGTACTGCTACATTTGTGACATAGGAGGTCTTTTCAAGTACATTTGTACTGCTATATTTTTCTTAACTATTACACTTATGGTGAGTTGTACTGCTACCTTGGAATGGCATTATTTTTCTGAATTATACTTGAATTTCATTAATAATAACTTTGATTTATATATTTTTTTTAACACCAAATTGACATCACGGCAACATATAAATATCCCATTAAATACGACCTAAAGATGATTTAAAGAATCTCACCTTTAGCCTAAGCACGTGGCCGAGTAATTTATGAGGCGTGAAGTTTTATTAGAGGCATTGTTTGTTTGCTTGTTTTGGTTAGAAAAGCATTTGCCCTTGGTTTTATGTGACGTTCAATTTATCATATGTAGCATGTTGAAAAATGAGAAAGAATAATGTGTGACATTTATCTTGTAGAAATTGATGCTGAATGAAAGGATACAGAGTTTAACCAAGCTACAGTCTGCTTTGTTAAAGACAGAGGAACAAAGGTTCTGCATGGGGACATAAATTTGCTTCAGTTGGGGGGATATGTTAGGTGTGACTTTTATACCTGGTTTCTACACTTTCTTTCCCCAGTTTTGATCCTCTTTTCCTCTAGTCCCATGAAAATTCACATGTTACTCACCAATTTTCTCATTTATACAGCCTATTCCACTGTCATGTTATTTTTTCATGTTTTGCTGAATATTATGATACAATATTCCTTTTTGTGGCTAATTTGGGTGAGCATTCGAGAAGTATTTTAGAACATCTTCTATTTTTTAGGTGTTTCTTGTGGGGATGAAGTTATGGAGTGAACACACTGCACTGATCTGTTTCAGAGAACGGTAGAGCAGGTTGTTGTTACAGGTTAGTGTTACACCACGTGCTGATATAGATGACCACTCTTATACCAAGGACACTATTATCCAGTGATTGTTGTTACATCCCAAACCATCATTTGATCACAGGATGATGTTGCACCGTAGTTGGCAAATTCGTGGGTGCTATTCCACAAAACAATTGTCTGGGGTTATGATTTGTCTATTTAGAAGCAACAGAACCAAGTGGTTACAATCTTAACCAATGTATGTGAGAAGTATTTGTATTTAGAATTAGGTTATAACTATTATTTTATGATTATCATGAGAATCATGAGATTCTCATGACTGATATATTCCTGATTTTGGGCATGTAATAATTATAAAAGAAACTAAATTTCTCATGTACAAGGATGGCATATAGAAAAGCATTGTTACTTTGATCTTGTAACTTTTAATTATTTTTAATATTGAAGTCGCTATGGTGATGTCGTTACTGCTCCTCATCTGATTCTTTAACAAATCTTGTGTTTATTCTTTCGCCCCTGCTACGGAGGAAGGATCCTCCTCTTTAGCAAGGACTGCAGCGGTAGAAGAAGTTGTACATTATTGTTTCTTTTATTGTCATATGGTTTTCCACTGTTGCTGTATAAATTGTGAAATACATCAACTTCAGTTCCAGATTATATTATGTTGTTACACTAGTTTGATTAAATATAATGATAATGACCAGCCAATGAAATTAGTTTATTGTGTGGCATGCCCTTATTATGGTAATTGTGAAGTGTGATTTCATTTATATGGATTTTTTTTAACTTCTGCATGAATAATTTAAATTTTGTAATTGGTTTAGCAACATCCTTTATTGTTTCTTTCCATTTTTCATTCTTGGTTGTAGTGTATCGGCACAGATAGTGCGAAATCCATTGAAACAATAGGACTTACCCTGGGTTGACAATTAAATGTTGCAATCTTGGTGAATTAGGATTGATTAAAACAACACTAAAAAATTGACAAAATTCTACAAATTGATGCTCCGATGTCCTATTATTATTGATGCCTCTAATTTCTTCAATTTTCCTTAATTTTCCTTCAATTTCCTCCTGACATGAAAGATGTGACCTTTCATCTCTGTTTTCTCCTAATTTCCATTATTTTCATAAATAAAATTTCAATAATCCTTTTTTCCTTTTCAAAGCCTTTTCTATTTCCTTTGCCAATTTCCCGTCAGCCATAATACAGAACAAATGATGCCCCCTAAGATATTTTGCCCAACATTTAGCCTTGAACAAGTTTCCCTTGACCTTAGCCTCATTTTTCCTTTATTATTTTTTATTACATGAACTTTTAACCCATTTATTGTTATAGGCCCCTCCCCCTTAGGGGAACATTTTCTTTGGTATTCTATGACACCTACAAGTAGCAAAACCCCTAAAAACCAAAAGGATAGTGCCTATTGACCTTTATAACTTAGCTCGTTGTAATAGTTACAATGAACAATCGACTTGCAAGTAACCATCATGAAAACATGACAACAATACCACTTATAGGAGCTTTATAACACATATCATGGTGGTATTTAAATCCATGTACATATATACATATACCAAAATTGCTTTGCCTCAACTGGAAAATAAGGAAGGATATATATCCCACATCTAATCAATCATCTCCCATCTAGTTTTATTGGGCCCAAAGTTCTCCACAACACTTTAACTTGCTCGATTTCTCTATTCCCGAGCATACGCTATTTCTATTGCAATATGCACTGAGGTTCCAGTTAGAATTCTCTTTCTAGTTTCACTTGGAATACAGACCAATCAATAACATGATCAACATCCTTTACATATCTTCTAAGCAATGGAACATGGAAAACATCATGGACTTTCACTATTGGAGGTAGTGCAATTTGTCGGTGTCCCAAATTTCCCTATTTTCTACCCCATTTTAACCTCTATTTTATCTAAAGATAAACCTCTCTTTCCTGCACTAGTCCAAGATAACTACCTTTTCCTGCACATGCTTCGAATTTTACATTAAGATTTATTAAAGTTCTTTATTAATAATTTTTATATGGATTTCATGCATATTACGTACCTCTTGTAACTTATGTTAATTTCCTAGAAGTAATTGATAAACTTAGTACTAATTATGAGTAAGTATGACTAGTGCAGGTAGATTCTTGACCACCACGAGGACTGTCCAAGATTTCCATGAGATACATCTTTCCATGAGGATGGGTTTTGATCCTTGACTCCAAGTTTAGTTGCTGATGAATTGAAGAAGGATATTAGTGGCGCGCAATCAGGGAAGATTTTCCAAAGTTATTCTACGGCTAAGCGAGATACATGTTCCACTATAACTACTGGCCGATTTTGTAATTTCAGTTGTTAGTCTTTTCAGATGAAAGGCGTGAATAAGAAGATGTCTATAATTAGTGGAAAATAGCTAAGGCCAAAAGGATGTATAAGATATAGATCATAAGTAGGACTAGCTAGTGAACCATTAACGGTAATTTCATTTTCAAGTAATCTGGGTACTGCCTCGACACTGGGGTTGGATTTACACTGTTATGTACATTTGTTGAATCGAGTAATACAAGAAATCCACCATGATTCTCATACGCAATGTTTAGTTTATATTTTATGCATATTTTAGTGTTGAGCCTTTTCGTTTCTTAGACAGGAAACGAGCTAGTTGGCTAGGGCCCAACCAACCCAGCTCGTTTACCCCTTGTACTTTCATTATTCAAAAAGATAGTGTGAATATTTCCTTTTGCAGCTGTGTGGTGTGACAATTCTGATATTTATTTCTGAAATTTTGATTTAAATCTCTTTTGTAGTTAAAGTGTGAAACAGATTCGTGGCTTTGGGAGCTAGTTGAGTTTATTTCGTTTATGAAATTCCTTTCTCACATTTTCTTTACTCTCAATCCTTGTCTCAATTCACTTTTGCTTGGATCACGCAGGAAGCTCTTTCCTACACCAGTGCATGCGCTTTCCTGCACTTTGGTTCAGTTCTTCATTTTGCAGCAAACATTGAAATACTTTCCTACATATTATTGGCAGTTATTTTGCAAGCGAATATACTGTTAACTTCAGTAATTGTCTTCAGCATTAAAACTATATCTCTAGAATATCTGAGAAATGTTGCATGAATTTATCATAAATATGTTATACTTTCATTTTATGTCTTATGAACAAAGAACATAAACACTTCTAGTGGATTACAAAAGTTAGTTGACACATGCAGATCACTTAGACTAATGCCTTGATTTCTTTGAGTTGCTTTCATTTCATGAAGTTTACTTCCTTTTAAGGATTTAATTTATTAAAGAATTTCTTTTCCACAGATAATTTACTTCAGGATTTCATTTGCAGTTGCAATTCTTTTTCAACACATCTTTCAATCCTTTCAAAAGTCATTTGGAAATTGGGTGAAGGGAACTCTACCTTGGTGCAAGAGCTGGTCTCTTGTCATATAAACAAATTTCTCTAAGCCCTAAAGCTTAGAGCACCTTCACTAAGACATATATCTTCAGTAAGGGAGGCCAAATATATTTTTACACAGAGACATTGTACATGCACTGGTGCAAGCAGATTGCAAAAATGCAAGAACAAGTTGTTTGTGTAGAAGGAAGATCAAGAGGAAAACAAATCTATGCAAGGGCCCACTTTTCAGACTATTATCCATCCATTTGAAGATGAACATAACATTTCATTCCATCATTCAAGATTGTTTCAACTATGTGAAAACTCTTTTACTTGATTTACTTGCAAATTGTTCTTCTACATTCCAGCACTACGGTTGCTTTGGTGTCAATTAAATTTACGATTATTTTCTATCTGATTCTGCAAGCATTTTTTTCAAGAAGTAGGATTAGGAACATGAAAAGTTCATACCACTTCTGGCATTTCCTGTGGTTCGTCTCTAAGTTTGCAAAACCCCTGGGTTGACAATTAAGTGTTGAGGAGTTTGCTTAAGCACAATTCCTGCACCGAACACAATTCTATATGCCACTGGTCCAATCGTCTCAAGGATCTCAAAAGGCCTACAATACTATGGTGCCAACTTGGCACATGTCCAATCCTCAAGGAGCTTTACTTGGGCTTGATGCACAAATACACATGCTCCCTAACCTAAAACTCCATAGATGCCCTATGTTCGTCTTCATAACATTTCTTCTTGTCCTATGATGCCTTTAGATT
Organism: Pinus taeda; assembly: GCA_000404065.3. Classification (NCBI taxonomy): domain Eukaryota; kingdom Viridiplantae; phylum Streptophyta; class Pinopsida; order Pinales; family Pinaceae; genus Pinus; species Pinus taeda. The sequence goes on from APFE031593643.1 coordinate 73,235, forward strand.
CTTGTTTAAATCCTTCATCTCCTGTTCCATTTTTTCCAACATATCTGGTTCAATAAGTACCATGTTCACTAGATCACTCTACTTGACGGGAGTATTACAACTCTGCCCATAGAATGTCTCAAACAAACTTATCCTTAGTGACTCACAATAATTATTATTGTAGGAAAACATGGTCATGGAAGGTACTACTCTCATCTCCTATGCTAGTGCATGACACACATCCTTAGGATATCCTCCAAAATGTCATTGACCCTACCTATCAGTCTATCTATCTGGATATGTTAAGCTATGTTGAAGGCTAACTCTGTCCCCAAACCTGCAGAAAACTCCTTCTAAAACATGGAAGTGAACTTATCATCCCTATTTGATGCAATCTTCTTTGAAACACCATGCAATTGCATGATCTCCCTAATGAAGACCTTTTCCACCTCACTGGCTGAATAAGTAGTCTTCTCTAGAATGAAGCGAGCTAACTTGCTCAACCTCTTGACCATAACCATCACAGAATAATTTTGCATTGATATCCTTAGGAGACCTATAATGAAATCTATGTAAATGACCTCACATTTCCATTCTGGAACCAGAATATGGTATAGTATACCACCTAGATGCTTATACTTTTCTTCCACCTGCTAACAATCCAAACATCTAGTCACACACTCTTCCACTTCCTTCTTCATATTTGACCAAGAGTATAACTTCATTTTTGTCAACGTATTCTGATATCATTGATGTACTGGATATGGATTTACATGAAAATCCCTAAATATAACCTTCTTAATCCCACTAGCATATGCCACATAGATTCTATCCCTAAATATCACAAAACCATTTATTGTGAGATCATATTCTACATCCTAATCACCTGTACCTTACTATAACATGTGCCTAAGCTCCATGTACCTTTAATCTTATTGGTCTACCTATAATATCTTACCTGTAAACATGTCTTGTAAGAGCTCACTGTGGCATTATGGTTCATCTGCAGTCTCCTAATGAGAGCATATGCAACACTATTCTCCTTACCCTTAATGTATATGATCTCAAAGTCAAACTCACTAATCGTGGTCAACCATCTAGCCTACCAGACATTCAGATTCGGTTGGTCAAACATATATCTCAACCCACTGTGATCACTCATCAATACAAACCTCCAACCAAGAAAACAATGCCTCCACATCTTGAAGGCATGAATAATAGCTACCAACTGAAGGTCATCAACCACATAGTTCTTCTCATGCTCATTTAGCTTCTTAGACTCATAACACACCAATCTATCCCTCCAGCATCAAGACCCCACCAAGTCCTCTTTTGTAGGAATTTTTACACACCACAAACTCTTTGTCTAGATCTGCAATCTTAACAACTAGAGCATTGGTCAACAACTGCTTCAACTACTCAAAACTGGCCACACACTCCTCTGCCCATTCAAATTTATTACCTCCTCTTTACAATTATGTAATAGGATATGCAATGCATGAGAAGTTCTTGATGAACCTCCTATAGTTACCTATTATCCCCATGAATGATCTAACATAATCCACATTCTTAAGATCTACCCAGTGGATGATAACACTTATCTTTTCTCGATCCACTGTTATGCCTTTCTTGGAGACAACATGTCCCAAGTGATGTACCTCTCTTTGAAAGAAGTTCATTTTCTAAGCTTGGCATACAACTAATTCTCTCTTAGAAATCTCACACTGCTACTAATGTTCAACATGCTTTTTCCCAATTTTAGAATACATCAATATATCATCAATGAACAAAATAACAAACTTGTCGAGATAAGGACGCAATACACTATTCACCAAGCACATTAAAGTAGTTGGGGTATTAGTCAAAACAAAAGGAAACACAAGAAACTCATAATTCCCATACCTAGTCCTAAAACCAGTCTTGTAAATATCCTCTTCTCTGATGTGTACTTGATGGTATCCTGATCTCAAATCAATCTTTGAGAACATCATTTCTCCCTTCAACTCGTCAAACAAGTCATCGATTCTTGGCAATGGACACATATTTTTGATGGTCACATTGTTCAGCTTCCTATACTCAATTCACAATCTAAGAGTATCATCCTTCTTCTTCACAAAAAACATTGGTGCACCCCAAGGCGATAGACTTGGCCTAATATATCCCTTATCAAATATTTCCTTTCATTGTAACCTAAATTCCACTAACTCTAGAGTTCTCATCCTCTATTGTGCCAATGATGTTGGTCCTTATTGTGGTACCAACTCAATAAAAACTCCACTTCTCTATGAGGAGGAATCTCTCTAATCTCTACTGGAAACACATCCTAAAACTATTGTGATACATGGTATATCTTGAATATTTATGCATCATCAACATCCTTACCATTTTAACTAGAAATATGAACTACAAATATTAAACCCCCTTTCCTGCAACTACGCTTACCCAACATAGATATAAGCATCCTAACTGATGGAGGCTTCCTCTTTCCCTACAATATTCTCATTTCCCCATTATCATCTAGGCACTCAATGGCCTTTTCATAATAATATATTTTAGTCTTGTGAAGATATAGCCAATCCATATCCAAAAACATACAATATGATCCCAGTGGCAATATATTTAGATGTGTTGTTGTAGGCATACCATTCAACTCAAATGCACATTTTCTTACGCAATGATGAACTCTCTTCTTAGTACATATAGCTAACTGCACCAACCAAGACTCTGCATACACTTCTTTTCTCAAACCGCACTTATCCACTGGGTCACGATTAACATAAGTATAATTGGATCGAGCATAAATGAAAATAGAAACAACTTGATCAAGATTACATTCCATCTCAGTAATGGATACCTAGTGAAGTATCTGCTTATTGTCCACAACTTCATAAATCCAACAAATTTTATGACCGACATCCCCAACTATTTGCACCTCTTGAGCCTTGTAGGTATAAGTCCTACCACCTCGGTACAATGCACAATCCTTCTTGTGAAGATATTTTCCACACATCCCACACTGAAATGGTCCCTTACCATCACCTCTAGTGTGATGCTCTCCAGGCTGTGACCCATGTCCCTTATTAATTGCATTGAACTTCTTGTAGGGAGCAATATTTTCTTTTGCACCTGCATCTTGAGGTATTCCCTGCTTCAATGGCCACTTCCCTTAACATTCTAATTTGCTTTCAAATCACTCTTAGGGTCAACTTTGCACTTTCACTACTCATAACAATTCTTCAACTTCTTGATGGCCTCCTCTAATGATATAGGCTCATCAAAATAAATATGTTCTCTATATGCTACTAGAAACCCACTGAATAATCTATGAATATTAGCCTTCTCATCCTTGAGGTAAGGCACATACCTCAACAACTCTAGGAGCCTACTAGTATACTCATCATCTGTCGTAGAACTCATCTACAACTCATAAAACTCCTTAGCTCTGTCATAATAGTATATAATTACCAATTTGTGTCCTATTGTATGTGCTTTCCTTTCTGTAAAGTGGGTAATAACAGTAGGTCAAGCTCACTAGGAGGAGTTATGGGATATTTTAGGGAGAAATGCCCCCCCTGCAGACTTAGGTAAAAGCCTAGATAATTACTTCTTCTTGAAGAGTCTCTCGAACTCATCCCAAATACAATTTTCTTCCCCAATACCCTTTACATTGTTGACATCTTCCCATCAAATGTATGATTTCCCTTTGAGAATGAAGGTGGCTATCTTGGCTTTCATTTTCTATGAATATCTATGCAATATGAAGAATTTATTCATCCCAAAAAACCATGCCTCTACATGTTTTGACTTCTTCATCTCTCCATTGAATGTAGGAGGCTTTACTTTGTTGAACTCCTCAGGAAAGTTCTCACTCCTATAAGGATGATGATGTAATGTCCCTTAATAATAAATATTAAATACTAAATAATAAACAAAAAATAAAATAATAAATAATAAATTAATTACATGCCTTTAAATAAATATAAATTAAATAAATAAAACAAGAAAATAGTAATATAATAATAAAATAATAAATTAATTACATGATTTACATAAATATAAACAAAAGAAATCAAACAAGAAAAATAGTAAAAATCAGTAAAACTATAAAAAAATAAAAACAAAAGAATAAAACAAGAAATCAGTAAGTTGCATGTTGACATGTGGAGGGTGTTCATGTGGTTCCCCTTCTAATATTTGCTCTATTTAATAGATGGTGAGGAAAATGAGAGGCATTCCATCATTCCAAGATTCTATCATTCATTCTCTTGGGAGAATAGTGTTCTAAGACAGAGGATTCACTCGCAGTAGTATGTTAATTGAGGGCTCAGGGGTGGCCAGTTGTAGCAAGACCTTGCGTAATTGAGCCTATGGTTGGGTGGAGAGTCGTCCCCAAAACCTTGTTGCAGTTAGCAGACTTCAACCAAAAATCATAGGTATGGGTAAGTGTTCTACTCAGTTTTGAACTTGAGGTTAATTAATTGATAATTGCATGTTGAATATAAATTACTTGATTAATTACATGTTTATTTTGGGTTGTTACATATGGTATCAGAGCTTTAGGTTCAACCCTTAGGGCCTATGGCCATCTTAAAAAAAATAAAAAAACTGTTTTGTTGGGATTTTTTAACTCGACTTGTTTTGAGAGTTAAAAGATTGTTACTTTCGGGAGGTGCATGTCTTTTATGGTTATTACATTCCTCTTTTTTGGGTATTTTAACCTTTTGCTGAGCTATGGTTTTGAGATGGATGTTTCATAATTATGAGATTATCTCAATTTTTTTTTAAGAAGGTAACGCTTGTTCTATTTTCAACCTAATTGTATTATGTGATCCCAAGCTTCAACATCATCAAATTCTGGCGCAGGCCAGTGTTTCCGCCATGCTTCAAAGAAACTATGTAAATTAAACCCAATTTCATTTCCAGTTATTGTCTATCCAGGTCTTGAACCTGCGACTTTCACGTTATTAGCACGACGCTCTAATCTTACTAGGAGATGTTTATTGACAGATGCAAGTTGATGAATAGAAGACCACTATTTTCTAAAGTTCTTATAATGATTCTGAATAAAAAATAATTTGCAAGGTTGAACTGGTCATTTATTATGGATAGACTTGCAAGCTCTACACTAAACTCATCTCTACCAAACATTATAGGCGGTGGTTGTACCAAATATCTTGTTCTATATGAGAGATAGTAATACCTTCTTCAACATTTGCAACTTCAAATTGATTTAATGCTTTGTCATATAGCTGAAGATCCTTGCTAGAATCACTGCGCAATTGAGCCTCTAAGGCACACTCAGTTATTTCTTCTTTGGTAAGTTTGTTTTTTGATTGCCCTACTTATTAACAAGATAGACAAGATAGTTAGACCAATTATTCTCCTCCGCAACCTTTGTTAATAGATTATATCCGCCCGAATTAGGGAATCTAATAATAATAATAGCATTATAGCAGAGATCCTAGATCCAAGACCAACTCTTTTAAATGCATTGTACTATAGATTAATGGACTATCATTCTCTGAGAAACTGTTAGTTATCTGTGCCAAAGTAATCTCATCTTCATATTTCTTGATAAGGGATCAAAAAGCTTACTGCCAAAATTCAATTAGATAAGTTCGACTGTATACAACCATTAAATCATACAGTATTGGAGTTTTGGAGCATGGAAAATAATGCATGTGGAATTCCGAGCCCTTGTTGAAGGTTAGAAGCTAAAACCTAGCATAGGAAATAAAGCTTGCACATTGCATTTGAGAATACATCCTCAGTGCTTCATTGTTGAAGTCCTTCTTTACTTTTAAATCATTTTGGCCATTGTTTGTTACCTCCATGTGAAAATATCTATATATAAAGCTAAAATCGCTGCAATAGAGGTTTGTTTTCATTTTGCCAGTATCACTATTATCTTGGTTAATAAGGTAGATTTATGGATGCATGTCAGTTCTTTGGGTTTAAAGATCCTGGGGAAATTCCAGATGATATAGTAAATTTCAATACTAATTCAAACTTTGCCAGTTTGGTATAAATTACACCAGACATTCAAGGTTCTATGAGTTTTTACAGTTAAATTTCATATTTTGTCATTTGTGCACTTTTATACTAGTTAGATTTTGAGTCATCAAATCATGTAGCAAACAGTCTTGTCCGTTGAACAACTTGACAAAATCCATTATTGAAAAATCACATTCTTGTCAGTAAAAAAATTTACGATTCTCAGAACTGAAGTGGATTTCTTAGCTCTCATTTTCAATGGTGCAACTCCACACTATAAACAATCTCGCATGAAATTCGAAAGACAATTAAATTATTACCTGGTACTCACGGTTTTCCATAATTCTCGATAGATTTTTAATCTGTGCAAGGGTTTCTTTGTTCTTTAAAGTCAATAAATAGATTGGAGATCCTGCATACCAGGCGCGAAGATAAAATGATCATAACCACAATGAAGGAAACATGTGGCATGAAATACAGATACGGTTCCTTGAAGCAAGAATGGCCATTGATTAAGCAAAAGAGCATACTGAGTTCTTTAATACGAAGGTTCATATGTGGTGTAATTCTTTTCAGGAATATTCATGCCTGCTTATTGTGAGAAGAGTGTTTGCTTTTAAAAGCGGTTTGCATGATCCTGCTGGGCATTTAGTTCAGTTATTTAGCTTCATGGAAAAAGCTTGGAATTTAGGTTTTGTGTAATCTCCTTGTGTAGCATTTAGGTTGGAGCCATTTGCAAATAAATATGATCCACAAGGTTACCTCAAATGAAGTGCATATCAGTTCAAAGTCGAAGCGCCAAAAGAAGCTCCTTCTCTCGTCAAGAATTCAAAGCACTAAAATCATTATAGCTAAAATGTATTGTAGCCAATAGGTTTTTTCAGAGTTGCTAGTTTTGTTTCGATCTTTATACTGTAATTAATGAATGTAAAATTGGTAGCTATTAAGGCTTTATTAAGGGTTTGATATGGTGTTGCCTTTGCGAGTGTGCTTGCAGGCGAGCCATGTTATTAATAAAATGATTTTATTTTGTGTTTTTGGGGAGGGATAACCTTCCCAGTCATCCGATCCGGTTTTGGGTCAGGTGGCAGTGTCTCTTCTTTTTTATGGTGTGTTTTTGTCAGAATATTTCTTTGGTTTCTTAAGCCCTTAGAGTAATCATTTAATGGCCATAAGAATATCAAGATACATAAATTTGTTAACGACTTACTTTGTTAAAGGCAATCCATTTAATTTTTATAGCATCTTTCTTCAAACATAAGTTATGATTGCTTAAACATATACTCAAAATATTTCACTTTATCCTAGCACATAAGGTCCTGAATCTATAGACTTAATATTGGTGTGACATATAATTCCAAAAGTCATGGTGAATAAATTTTCTTTCAGAATTCAAGTACCTTCTTAAAAAACTAATGCCACCAATATTCTTAAGCTTTACTCATTTGAATTTTGATTTTATGTTGAGACAATTCTCTAAGTTTTATTCAAACATCATTATTACCTTCCAACCCATGTTTTCCATGATTTAATACTACAAAATTAGTGATTATTGATCATTTGCATGATCAATAAAACAATTTCAAATTTGGCAATGGTCTCATTGCATGTTGTGCAGTAGGGGAAAAATATACAATATCATAGATTGAAATGAATCAAGAATCTTCAAAACTTTGTTGAATAAATTTGGCATGGTTAATACATATCTGATTAAAAATTCACTGCATAATTATCACAACAATAATCTAAGTATCTTGGCTCTTATTTTTGCTTCTTCAGTGATGAATCTTGATATTGAGTGACTGATAATATTATTACAGTGTTTGGTTGCATTATTCCAGTGGTGTTTTATTTCTCGTACAAGGTCTCTATATCAACCTTTTTTTTTTTTTTAAGAGTTCATCAACTTTCTTTCTCATCACATTTTGATAACTGATCTGGCTTTGGTAGACTGATATACTTGTTAAACTAGCTACAGCCAAAGACCTGAAATTCCAGGGGTATCACCATTTGTTTAGAGGATCAACTGTAAGTGTTTGGCTATCATTGCATGCATATGCAAGTGACTTTATTTCATTGTTAGAAATCTGATATTTTTCAAAGGTCGGATATAGATCTGATCTTGACATTACAGTGATATATTACCTTTGCATTTGGCACTAAGCTTGAATCTATATCATTAGTATTCCTTATCTTGCATTCAGTGATCATTTGAGAAGTGATTTGGTGGACTGATTGGATCATCTAGTGACTCACATCACATTGTAGTTTTGCTTTAATTAGCTAATGAATTTTGGTACCTAAGGGATGATATATTCTTGGCAATAAGCTACAACAATCATATTTCTTGATAGTAGACTAACATTGGTATAACTTAAAGTTTGGTGCATTCATTAGTTCCTCATTGGTTTTCTCATCCATCATTGTGCCATCTTATAGACAACATATTGATATTTGCATTAGTATTGGAATGAGCCTCCTTTCTTATTTCTTCCCTAGTTTGCATACCTGCCTCTTCCTTTGTGGTTCTCTGCTCTCATTAGAATCTCATTGCATGGTAAAACCACTGATAGAAATCTCATTTTCTTGAGCTGTTTGTACTTGCAAAGGATGTGTTTGTTCTGAGCAGTAATTTTATTTCTCCGAGATCGACTTCTCTGTTAACCGAATTATGAGTGCCCAACTTCTTGAGTTTCCCCATTGTACAAGGAGTTAAACTACTAATATTTTATTTCTAGTGGAGGTACATCAAGCTGGTGTGTGACTAAGCGTGACGATGTATAATTCTCTGAAAGATCGATATATTTTCTGTCTATTAGCTTATTTTCACATGAATTTTGCCTTGAGAATCCTGTGATACCATGCTATGATGTTAAACATATCCTGAATGATGCTCATTTCTGAAAATTGTAAACATTCGAACTTGACATCCTAAACATTCATTTCTTGTGATTGAACAATACACCAACTGACATGATTCGATCCACATTGGATGGCATTTTCCTTAAAATTTTTGAGCACTATTGATATGGTTTACTAGCATGTTTTTCTGGAGGAAAAAAAAAATCTTTAATGCTGGTGTAACTACTCACCACCAGTTCATTTTACAGCACAATTTACATAACGCTTGAAGTATTTGGATAATTGATGTTGAAATTTGTCACCAATTGAATTGCTCTAAAATAGTGAAATCTGTTCCAATTCACAATGGTATAAATTCTGATATCGTATTACCTTTAGATGATCATTTTTCACTTGCATCTATTCATTATTTTGTGGTTCAATCTGATCTAAAAACACAGAGATAACATTCCTTGAACGCTGATCATATTGTTCACTAATTATTTGGGTTGGATTGCTGTTCACATTGTCCTTTAGCGATAGAAGTTGCTTGGTATTTCTGTAGTCTATTATTGCAAGAACACAACCCTTTGAATATGATCTTCTTACGATGACAGCAAATCCTTGACGATTAAGATGTTGTGAACTAATTAGGAGTGCTTACTTAGCTAAGATAGATACCTTTTATGGAGCAACTAAATCATGTTTTACTGTTTGAACGTTATGATACATGTAAATCGTATGCTATGATTTCAGTTTAGTTTAATTAACTATTACGATGTGGAGTATAATGTTACATGAGGTTTCGTGATTCAAGGTTAATTGCATATATTGGATAAGATTGTCTAAGGAGAAATGGGAAGGAAAAACTTGCAAATTTTCTAATGATGATAACTAATGATAGATCATATGATTATGGCCAACTTGCTGCTAGATAGATACTTATGGTGGTTGAGAGGAAGTGTCACCACAAGGGTATGAAATCGGTAAGAAGAGGCAACCTATTTTAGAACATAATGGAAGAGCTTGGTATAATCATAACATGGTACTCTAAAGGTATCACCATAAGGTCTATCTAAGGATGATGCACATAAAGAAGAAAATATTGGCAATCAACTAATGAAGTTGAATAATCATGGTAATAATGAAGGTCATTTTTAAGGAACCTTGAAGGTATAATAAAATAGAATGATTGGATGATATAAGTTGTGTGCATGACAACATCTATAATAGTTTCCTTCTAATGGGAGAGCCATGTTGTAAAGTTTTCCATAAGTATATGAATTATGGATAACAATATGTATGATCAGGCAATTTTATTATGTTGATGTCTTAAAATAGGAAATCATAAACGAATGGCATTTGGTAGCCATATTAATGAATTTATTTATCGGAATAGTAACAACATTTCCAAAGTATACCAATGCTATGCTTTTGAGATGGGAGGTAGAGAAACCACAATTATTGGAGGTGAGAAATTAAAGTCAAACAAAGTGAAGAAGTTTCCATTTTTGAAGCTAATAGACATGGAATATTAGGAAATTAAGGCTAGGAGAAAAATAAAAATATATCTATGAATATCTGATAGGAGGAAATGAAGGGATGTTCTATCAATAAGAAAGTTCTTTTAAGGGTATTGATGAGTGGAACGAGAAATATGAGTGGTAATGGTCATAATGATGATCTACATATTTTAAAAATGTAAAGATATGAAGTTGAGAATTTTCATAATGACCAGTGATGATAAACAAGGAAGATGTTTAAAATAATAGTGAAGTATAGGAAGGAATGTTGCTAGAAATTTTATAAGGATGCCTTGAGAAGGATTGCGTACATGTTCAAAAAAGAAGTGAGAGTCAATTAATAGAGGTTGTACTTGACTAGTTTCCACTCATTGTTTAATGAGTAGGAATTCCTGTAATGTTAAAAGAGGTTGTTCCTACATAATACCTCACAGTTAAATTTTTCATGGACAATGATGGTAGTAGTGTTTCCAACTATTTCAAAATCTACTATTTAATAAGAAAGAGTCTCTTATCCAACTTGAAGAAGGGTAAATTTACGATAAAGCAATTGAGTGGTATTGAGATAGGAACTTGATGAGATAAGAAAATACTTTTTGGATGAAAATGATAATGGTTAAGTGATGTATGTATAAGTCAACATGGATCAAAAAACCCTCATGCAAGTAAATTAAGCATGATATAAAATTAAATCATGATGACCTAGTGTTTATATGCAACTGCATATAGTGGTATTGGAATCGATAAGCCAAAGGGTAAATGGATGTAAAACCAAGGGATTTTCATTTTGAGATAGATGATTTAAATAATGATTGTATAACTAGTAATATCTTAACAATGAATTTCACTTGAATTTCCTTGGGGAAGGAAGAATATATGGCAAGAGATTAAGACTCAAGATGATGAGGCTCATGTGAAATTTAAGAATGTACTTAGATGATTATACCTATGGTGTAAAGGGTCAACTTCCTAGTTGAAAGAATTGGAATTGATTATTGAAAAGGTAATTGGTATCTTGATGAAAACATAACACTAATAACACTGATAAGATAACAAAGATCCTAGATGAATAATCTTAGTTCATAATTGAATGTTTGTAAAGTAAATGAAATAGATTTTTTTCTGATGAATCATGATAAGAATGCGTATAGAGTATTATTCTATAAGTATTGAGATGTTCTCATATTGATGATGTTTCATGATATGATGGTATGAGGGTGATCATGCACATGTGGTTCATTTATTATGTGAAGTCATGATATGTCCTTGATGCAAATATGTTAATGTTATAACTTATGATGGTATTTCACGAGGTGAAGCATGTGATAGTTGTGTACAAATTTATGACATGCATGAGCATGCAGTTCGTTATTATTCATAATGTTGCGACTAACAATTATGAATGTTCTCATGATGACATGCATGACTTGGCATGTGGATTATTTTCTATGATACTATGATGGTATGGCTAATGCATTGGTTGCATGTTGAGGTGTGATGATTCACAGGACTCCACAAATGGGCTGAGCGGGCCAGTTATTTGGTGATGTTTTATGAGCCCATACACATGAGGGAGAATAACTAACACCATATGGGCTAGGGACAAACTCAATCAACACTACATATGCCAATGGTTCCTTTGTCTTGTATAACTCTTGATGGATAGCTCTTAAAGGGCTATGGGACCATCTTGAGGAGGCCAAGTGCCTGATGTTCTAGGCTAGGTGCCTAGTATTGTATTGGGATGCTAAAGTCTGGTGGGGGTGTAAGGACTTCGATGCCTGGGGTTGTGCACCTTAGTGAGTTGTGGAGGGAGTGGGCCAACCTTGCGAGATGCTGATGACATTGAGCACTGTACCGGATGCCTGCCTTGGGGCAGATGAGGTATGAGTCAGGCTCAAGCCTTGGGGCCAGCCTTGGATTAGGATACAGACCGAGGAGGCTTATGCCTGATTCTGAAAATGGAAGGCTTATGCCTGATTCCAAAAGTGGGAAAAAGGACAGAGATTCCTTGGGATTTCCTGGGTGTTGTGAAACTTTCGATGCCTGTTGGTTATACTAGTTCAGCAAAGGGTGCCGAGATTGTTACATGACGTGATAAATAACAAAATAAATGTAATGTCCCTTAATAATAACTAATAAAGAATAAAAATAATAAATAATTCAACTTAACTTTGGGCTGAAGTTCCTTAAAGTGGGAGAGTATGTAATGTTCCTTAATAATAAATAATAAATAATAAATAATAAATAATAATAAATAAAATAATAAATAATAATAAATTAATAAATTAATTACATGCTTTAAAATAAATATAAATAAAAGAAATAAAACAAGAAAAATAGTAATAATAATAAATTAATAAATTAATTACATGCTTTAAATAAATATAAACCAAATAAATAAAACAGGAAAAATAGTAAAAATCAGTAAAACTATCAAAAAATAAAAACAAAAGAATAAAACAAGAAAGTAGTAAGTTGCATGTTGACTCATGCAGTGTGTGCATGTGGTTCCCCTTCTAATATTTGCTCTTTTTAATAGATGGTGAGGAAGATGAGAGGCATTCCATCATACCAAGATTCTATCATTCATTCTCTTGGGAGAATGTTGTTCGAAGATAGAGGATTCACTAGCAGTAGTACGTTGATTGAGGGCTTGGGGGTGGCCAGTTTTAGCAAGATCTTGTGCAATTAAGCCTACGATTAGGTGGAGAGTCATCGCCAAAACCTTGTTGCAATCAGGAGACTAAAACCAAAAATCACAGGTATAGGTAAGTGTTCTACTCACAGTTTTGAACTTGAGGCTAATTAATTGATAATTCCATGTTGAATATAAGTTACTTGATTAATTACATTTTTATTTTGGGCTGTTACAGATGACAATGACGATGTTGATAATGTCTTATGGATGAGGAAATAGAATGATTCCCATACAAACCAGTCCTCATGTCAGGTGTATCTAGTGATCTGCTGCCTCTCACTGTATCCACTTACATTCAAATAATAACAAGTACATTTACTTCTGAAAGACAAGATAAAATTAGCTCTTCTTTACCATATCCAAAATCCAACGATGTCAGGGACTTGCACATACCTCCCGATCATAAGTTGGGATGAACCAAATATTTATTTTAGGCAATCACCCCCATGTCATATTCCAAGCATGAATGTGGAATCTCATGGGATAAACGAATCCAAAAGCAACCAAGGGAATCCATAGGTTAAACTGCCTCGACCCTCACCACACTGTGATCTCACCTAAACCAGTATTGAGATCACAAAATGAAACCGAGCTTGGATGCCAAAAAATTCTTTCGCCATCCCTTGAGTAATTTTCCTATCTCCACCCACCTATTTAGGGCTTCCTAGAGAAGATCATCTCCACCCACAACCCTTGGGATTTTTCTAGGACCGCCTCAACTGAATCCAAAACCTTCTAGAAATTCAAAGTTCAATTGAGAAAGAATCCCATTACACCATGGCTATCCAGAAATGGCAAGGCAAGGCTAAAAACAACTGTTGAAACCCAACAAAATCCATGCCACCAACAATAATGAAACTTAATACACACAGACACATACCATGTATGCCAAAACTAGCTAGGAAACCATACATAGAACATGTTACCTACAAGTATTCCTGATGAAGAAGCTTGATCCAACCTTTCCTTACATGATCGTTTCTTTCCGTTTCTTTCCATGTCATTCCTTGTCCTCCCTTTGATTTCTTTCTTTCATTCTCCTCTTGGTTCTCTTCTCCTCTCTTAGACTAATTCCAATATGAATTAACAAAAGGCTACAAACTGATGCTCTGATGTATTTTTATTAATTAAATCTCTAATATCTTTATTTTTCCTTACTTTTCCTTCAATTTCCTCCTCACATGTAACTTGTTACTTTTCACCTCCCGTTTCTCCTATTTTCCATTATTTTCATAAAGAAAATGCCAATAATACATTTTTTCCGTTTCAAATCCTTTGCCATTTCCTTTGCCAATTTCCACTTAGCCATAATACAGAACAAGTGATGCCCACTAGGATGTTTTTCCCAACATTCAGCTTGGAATAAGTGTCCCTTAACATTGGTATTATTTTGCCTTTATTAACTTTGATTACATGAAATTTAACCAACGGTTACTATAAATGCCTTGGGAGCATTTTAATGCATGAGGGATATTTAATACCTTATTAGTCACAAAAGTAAAAATACCATTAAAAGAATTATGCAATCTAGAATTTAGAGTTAGCAATGGTTATCAATGTTTTAAGAATGTGGAGACATTACCTATTTGGAAAAAAAAATCACTTTGATTACATATGAGATAAGTCTTAAATATTTTTTCATCCAACCTGATATGAACACCAAACAAGCTTTGTGGATGGAATTCTTAATGATTATGATTTTAATATCAAGCACAAAAAAGGAAAACAAAACAAAGTGACAGATGGTTTGAGTCATAGTTTTAAACATTTATGTGAGATAACATTGATAAAAAAATGTAACAAATTTTGCATAAATGGTAAGAACATCAGCCTTAAAAGACCAAGATTATACTCTGATTTGTGACAATTTGAGGAGTAAAAATGTGCAAAAAGAGAAAACTGAGTATGAAATCAATGAAGAGAGGCTATTGGTATACAAGAATAGACATTACATCCAAAATGACGATGAAATCAAGAGAGTAATCTTCAGTGAATATTGCAAAAATCTAGATGCAACACACATGAGATATTAATAAATGTTTTCTACACTTAAGAATTTCTCTAGCCTCAAATAAAAAGGGATATTGTAGAATATTTGGCTAGATGTTAAGAATGTCATTTAGTTAAGGGAGAGCATCACGATCTAGCAGGATCGTTGAACCCTTTACCCATACTTGAGTGAAAATGGGAAGTAATAACAATGAACTCCATAACTAGATTATTGAGGATGTGAAAACAACACAATTTAACTATGATGTTGGTTGAAAAATTAAGTAAAGCTACTCATTTTATTCCAGTATAGGCCACCACCTACAAAGTTTCACAAGTGGCAGATGCTTTTATCAAAGAAATATTTTGTCTTCATGGCATACCCAAGGGAGTAATACTAGACAGGAACGCAAAATTTACCTTGAGTTTTTGGAAATCCTTGTTTGTGGGAATGGGTAACTAGTTGAGTTTCAGTACAACATACCACTTGCAAATTGATTGAAAAAGAGAAAGAGTTAACCAATTCTTGGAAGACATGATATCTATGTATGCCATGAATCAACCTACCAGGTGGGAGGATTATTTACATCTCATGGAATTTTCCTACAACAATGGGTATCATGCATCAGTTTATATGAGTCCCTTTGAAACATTGCATGGGAGGAAGTGTTATATTCCATTAAATTGGTGTTAGTCAAAAGAAAATCTTCTGTTAGGACAACACTAATTACAAGAAACATAATAAATGGTTAAAAAGATCAAGCATAGTAAAAAAGTGATCACTTAAGAAAATTTATGCATATTTAAAGAGAACACATAAAGTGTTCCAAGTAGGGGGAATATGTTTATGCTAAATTAAGACCTTAGAAGATCTCCTTAAGTCTAGGGGACTATTCTAAATTGGCCCCTTGGTTTTCTTAGCCTCTTCAAAAATTGGCTAGGGTTGGGTTGGTGGCTTACAAACTGGCGTTACCAGGTCATAATCAAACTCATAATGTGTTTCGTGTATCATTTATAAAGAAACATGTAGACAACCTCACTCATGTAATTGATTGATGTGTTTTACAAGTTGAACCGAAAGAAAAAATTCAGGTCGAACCATTGTAAATTTTGGACCAAAAGGAGATTATACTATAGAATTGAGTTATCACTGAGCTTAAAGTGTAATGGAAGCACTTTGGAGCTGAAGAGGCCACATAGGAAATGGAAGATGAGACTAAAAAGACATATCCTATGATGTTTGCATGAAATACAACATTGAATAAACATCAAGGACAAGTTTACTTTTTTAAGAGTATGGTAGATGTAATTCCTCGAGAAAGACTTATTTTGTGAATTTTATTTATTTCAATAAAATTAAAAAGGAATGTACTAAATTTTTATTTATTTTTTAACACAAAAAAATAATGAATGAGAATTTATGTTAGAATAAATAATTCTATTAGAAATAAGTTAGAGGCTAACATGAGAAATTTATGCCTAGGCAAGAAGGAAAAAGAAAATAGGAAGAAAATGATTTCCCTTCCGTCTTTTAAAGGATTTTTCTGAGTAAAGAAAGAAAAAAAGATTAGACAAATATTGAAACCACCTTGATAATTACAAGGTTGGAGAGAAATTTTGTGTGGTGGAATTTGAATAAGATATCATGGGAGATAATGATAGTATCTAGATAAGCCTTACAAATGGGAGATAAAGAATGGTAATCCCATGAAAGGGTTTGCAAGATGGTGCATATGGTGTGGAGAAAAAAAACTCCTTGATTCTTCCTTGTTTTACCTGAGAAATAGAGGAAGATCTTGGGGGGGACTTCGATTAAAAGTCAATTCACATATGCTAAGAACATGGAAACCTTTGGAAACCTTTGGATTATCTCTAAAATGATTTAAAAGAATTATTTATACTTGAATTATGTAGAGTAAAAATGTTGAATAAACATATAATAAAGTAGACCTTAAAATGTGTTATTTCCATGAAGATTTTGATTGCAAGAAGTCACTAGACAAGAATAGGTAAGAATTAGAAAACCTATGCTAAAAGGTGAAAATTATTTATACTTAAATTATGTGGAGTAAAAATGCTAAATAAACATTTAATAGAGTAAACCTGAAAATGTGTTATTTCCACTAAGATTTTGATTGCACACCTTTAGGAGACAAGAATAGGTAGGAATTAGAAGACCTATGCTAAGAGGTGAAAATAGAAGAATTGAAGCATGTGTACATAGAATGAAAACTATTATGTTAAATAAACTAAAGTGAAAGCAAAACAGACTATATACCCTTAGTGAAATATTATATAACAATGGTTGTTTCCTTTTGTAACAGAATAAGCTTTTTGTTTAATATTATCATAAGAGAATTTAATTTAATTTTGTTATTATGTAAGGGATTAGTTAGCGCTTGTGCCCAGGTTAGAGGCGTGGAATATTAGGTCGCAAAAGACTGGCAATGGCTTTCCATTACAAGAACCCATTCAGCCTTTGGACTAATGTGTACATACTAGTATATGTATATTTGTGGTAATAATTCTATATTAATATTTATTGAAACTAATATTATCATGCATCTTCCAGGAAGAAATAAATACCATAAACCATTTGAGTATTAGACACGTGAAACATTGGTAGAATGAAAGTGTAGTGTAATGAAAAGATTACAAACTAGTGACAATAGGGAAATGCAAGAAAATAATAATACATAACTAGAAGCATAACTATTTATTTATAAAGAGAGAATTTTTTTGTTTGTTAAGTATTAAACGTTGCACTAAGGGTTTCAACCTTCATTCTATGACTGAAAACATGCTATGGACAGGTTTCGGTCGAAGATGGGATCTTCCCATAATTGATGCATGATGATTGAAAATCTCAACATAAAAGAGATTTAAGAAGATGAATTGTGTGGTGGAAAATTGAGAAAGAAATCATACACATTGAAAGGGATAGAGTTAAATAATACCTAGGACAAATACATCCTTTCTGGGGCTGCATCCATTCATAATAAAATAATCTTTACAACAATGTGGTCTTTAGGCCTATAGGCCTATGACCAAAATGAATCATTGAAAAACAAAAACCCTTTGTCCAGTAAGTAAGTTTCATAGGAAAAGCCTTGGCCCTCATATTTCTTTGGGCTTAAATCTTCAAATAACATAGTGTAAAAAGCCTTGTCTTGGTCGGGATTTTGTCTAAGAGTCTTTACAAACTACTATATGCAATTTAAGCAAAGAAAGATGACAGTCACGACCTCCAAAGAAGATATATTTAGTAATATTAGAACCTCAGATCTCCATGTGTTATATCAAATTGAAATTTAAACTTAAGAGAGATAAATTATTGATTTGAGTCATCACTTCAGATATTCAGCTTTAAACAAAAAAAGGTCGAATTTAGATATTCTAGAGATTTCCATTAAAGAAAAACAAATTCTAAAATTTAAATAGCTTGAACGAATATTGTTATACTTGAAGAATGAAAATGGTTATGCAGAGCTTCTTCAAGTGTCAATGCAAGGAATGCAGCAATATCAGAATAGGCTAACTATATAACCAGTAGAGGAAGTACCCAGGATAGAATTAAAAAATGTGCAACCAAGAACCCTAACTAAAGTGTAACCTATGATAAAAGTCGGAATTCTAACTTGGCGAGTTGGATTCATGGACACTTTTGAAGTGGCCAGTGACTAAAAAATAAAGGACACATTGCTTGTCACAAGGCGAGAAAGCCTTCTTACGACAAGGCAATGTAAATCTGCCACGCTGAATATTGAAGAGAAATGAAACATAGAGGAATTTTCAAGCATTCATACTCAACCAAATGCTAGAAAAAATATTTGAGTGCGAGTGCTTCTGTCTGGTCCCAGAATTTTTCTATTTAATACATTTCTTTTTTGCTTCAGGATATCTTGTTTTACCCCTTCTTTTAACAACTTTTGTAACTATTAATTAGCATTACCACCATCTTCGAAGTCTTGTGTTCTAATTGCATAATATTTAAAAATTCAATAGGTAATCAACATTTCTAGTTGAATTCTTTCAATTATGATCATATAAAAGTCATTGATCAAGGTTTATGCGGTTCTTGCACTCAATAGTAATCTTGCGCCAGAATCAAGGAATGTATTTTTTGGGAGATCATGCGCTATATTCAAGTATCAGCCACTTTATTTTCTATGAAGACAAATGGTAGATGGAAGTAGGAGTACCATCCTGAGATTATATTGGAGTTATTGATTGGTCAAGGTGCACTTTCTTTTTTAGTATAAGTTAATTTATCAAAATAGACTTCTATTTAGATTCAAATCTTCTGTTTGAAAGTTGGTTGCATTAAAACTCGATCTTAGTTTATCTATAGAAAATTGTTACAATTTATATTTGGGTTTATTAATGTAGGGTTTTTAATATTAGTATTTTGGGTTGAATATTATTCTCTTGGGTTCATAATATCAATACCTTGGTTTATTATTAATTCTCTCGGGTTCATAATATCAATCCCTTGCGTTTATTATTAACTTTGTTTATTATATCTATCATGGTCAACCATAACCAACCATGGTCAACTGTGGTCAATCATGGTCCGATCACACATTATGAAACAAATTGTCTCCACTTAGAGTTTATATTCCTTGGATTTTTAATATTATCCCCTCCAGTTTAATATTATTCCTTTAGGATCATAATCCCTTGGGATTTTAGTACTAATCCCTTGGGTTTATTGTTCCTTTGGGTTTATAATTTCAATCTCTTGGGTTTATTATTCCGCAGTCAACCATGGTTTAGTATGAGGTCAAGCATAGTCAACCATGGTCCAACATGGAATTGTGATAAGGATTGTATCAATATGGAAATCAACTATGGTCGATCATGTTTATTTTAGTGTTTATAATATTTATCTTAGGGTTTATATAAGTTGGGTTTATAATATTAGTCCATTGGGTTTAATATTATTCCCTCGGGTTCATAATCCCTTGGGGTTTTAGGATTAACCCTTGGGTTTAGTATTCCTTAGGGTTTATAATATCAATCGGTTCGGTTTATTTTTCCCTTAGGTTTATAATATCAATCATGGTCAACCATCGAAAATCATAGTCAGCCATGGTTAGCCATAGTTGAATGTCACATTGTGATAGGGATTGTGTCACCATGAAAATAAACCATGTTTATTTTAGTCCTTCTAATATTTATATTAGGGTTTACCCATGTTGGGTTTATAATATTAGCCTCTTGGGTTTAATATTATTTCCTTGGGTTCATAATCCCTTGGGGTTTTAGTATTAATCCTTTGGGTTTATTATTAACTTGGGTTTATAATATCAATCATGGTGAGATTTATTAATCTTTTGTGTTTGTAATATCAATCCCTTGTGCTTCTTGATCCCTTAGGTTATTAATAATTATCCCTTCGGTTCACTAATTCCTTGGGTTTATAATATTAAACGATTGGGTTTATCAGTTCTTTGGGTTTATAATATTAGCCCCTATTGTTTAATATTATTCCCTCAAGTTCATAATCTTGAGGGAATAATATTAAACAAAAGGGACTAATATTATAAACCCAATATCTTCTGGGATGATCAAGGTAGAACAAGATGGGTATACTCAGATCATGGAGGGGCCATGAGTAATAACGAAACAGAGCTTATGGCAATTCAACAATGTATGGGAACATCGATAACACTCGGATATAACCACGTGGAGGTGGAAGGAGACTCCCAACTAGTCATAGATATGACGAGGAAACTAAACAACAAAAAGGCCTGGGATAAGATAGTGAAATGTTGGAGAATGGCAAGTTTTGTCCAAGACTTGGGAAACCTAATAAAACAATTTGAATATATGATTATAAAACATGTAAAAAGGGAAGACAAAAAAGCGGTTGATTTCCTAGCCAACTAGGGAAGCAATGAGCAAGGAGACAATCTAGATAGTATTTGGCCATTACAAATTGAGGACCCCAATATGGATTATCTCAAGGCCATCTTAGACCAAGATAATCATGATGCCACGAACTCAATATAACAGGCATGGGGGGCCCTGATCGGGGTGATGAAGTGGACTCACACAAGCATTATGATTGACATAAGGAGAGGATGGCTAGGACCGCCAACCACTGCCCACATGCTTGTACAATAGGGTGTGGTGGCATCCTGCATGACCGTTGGACAACCTAACAGGAGAAGTGGCATAAGGCAGAAATAATGAGGAGAGAGGGTGGTGAGAGCAACGACGACAGAAGGATGGGACATTAAGTAGGTGTGAAGGGGTATGTGAGGGTGGTTAACATAGGGAGAATGAACAGACTGTAGAGAAGGGAAGATGGGAGTAGGGCAGCGCAGGCCTTTGGGATTTCTTAAACTGAGTGTACTATATCCAGGTATGTTTTTTCTTGTTTCATTCCTGTAATTCCCATTGAGAATTATAGAATTTCGAGCAAGGGTGGTGAGCTTTGGTATTTTAGGAAGGGACCGCAAAGGGGTAGACTTGAGGACAGGGATGATGGGCAGGGGGATAGCTTAGAACTACTGCTAATTAGGACCCAGTGCCTTGGCACGCCCAGGGAGTGTAATATTCTGATAAAGGGATGGACCTGGGAAATAAATGACGATAATTCTTGGGTGGAATGGAGGATAGAAGGCCTAGCCTCTTTTATCAGACCGCATTGGGGGAGAGCCAAGGAGTCCTAGAGCGATAGAGAGGTGTTGAATTGGGTGGGAAAACTAAGAAAGAAAGAGATGCTTAATGCATGGAAGTGTGAAGATTTTTTAGATCTAATGTTTCATGTTGATAACTGCAAACGGGGTTTTGATAATGATGAGATGGCTCGCCTAGGTAGAGGTAGGGCCCACGGGGGTTGAGGGCGATCAAGCCTGATAGCAAAAGAACTTAGCACCTTGGAGACCTCATATCTTAAAAAGGGTAGGAGACCCATCGATGTGGTGGTCAACGAGGCAGCGAGAGCCTACAAAGTAGGGACAGATGTCAGCATCCGTAAGTCGATTGAGGAGATGGAAGGTAGCATAATGAAAGAAGACTCAGAACTGGAAATGGAAGAATGGGGGGACTTTTTCCCCGACCCATGGAACACTCGGGGCGAGATGTCATAATTTAAACAGACCTTGCGCTTGTACTGGGTCATGAAGCGACTACTAGCCAGGGTTTTGGAACAGGTGACGGGGGAGGTGGCAGAAATTACCCGAGGCATGCCCGACCTCAAAAAAGATACGAAGAATATGCAAATTCTGTTGTTCAAGTAGGACAACAAGCTAAACAAGATCCAGCATAGAATCCAGTTCCAGGTGACTCTACTACAACACCGACCATTGTGGAATGCGAGCAGGATGATAACAAGGATTAGTATTTGACAGTCAAGCTCCAGGTTATCTTGGACTTTTTAGTGGATGACTTTTATTTTTCTGGTCTTAGTATGTCTGTTAAGACCTCAAACTGCATATCTAGTTGTGAAGTGTATCTAGTTTGAGTAGAAAGACTTGTTAAATTTTGCTACTGAATGGCTTATAACAGGTTCAAGTGGCCAACAGACTTGGTTTCCCATTTGGGCAAGATGAGGCCACCCAGATTTTGTATATGCAACAACTTGCTATCATAAATAGAAAAAATGATCTACCTAAGCCTACAAAAAAATATTATAAATCCAATGTATACAAACCCTGAGATAAATATTAAAAAAACTAAAATAAACATGTTTTTTTTTCTATTTAATACTACCTAAGCACCTAGGGGGGATTTGAACCGATGACCTATCACAAGGACTGCCTTAACAGTACATCTATTCACCGACAATCCAAAGCCCCGTGGGCCTAAAATAAACATGGTTGAATTAATAAAGCCAAAGAATATTATCATATAATAATAATATAATAATTAATATTATGATTTTATTATTAATTATTTATTATGAGTTTTATTATTATTATAATAATTAATATAATATTAATAAATATCTAAATATATAAAGAAATATCATCAATTATTGTTTTGTATAGTTATTAATAATCATAAATAGTTTGGTTTTTAATAAAATACACATTTTTATTATAAGTTTAATAATATTATTATAAAATAAATAATTCAATAGGTTTTTGTTATTATTATTATTTATTTTATATATTGTTATAATAATATAATAATATCATTATATAATTATTATTATTATTGGCAATTATTATTATATGTTATTTATTATATTAATTAATATTATTAAATATTATAATAGTTTATATTATTATTATAATATTAAATATAATATAAATAAATAATATGATTGTTATTATTTATATAATTATTAAATTAGAAACAGTTGGTGGTTTTAAAAAAAATAACAATAATTATTGAATCTTGATCGGAGAATCCACAGTAAGAGGATTTTTACACCAACGTTTCGAATCCCAAATGGGATCCATCATCAGGGCAAAGAGAAAGATGATAAAGATGATAAAAGGAGAGCCAGAAGGAGGAAATAAATACTCAAGAGGGAAAGAATAATGAAGGAGCAGCACAGGTCGGCCAGGGAGATTAATAATGAAGATTAAAATTAAATATAAAAACATTAATTTTTTTTATTTTTATTTTTTTAATTAAGACCTAAAAAAAACATAATCTTTTAAATAACCTAACAACTCTATAATAATCTAAAAACTTAATATATATAATTAATATAAATCATAACCTAATTATCTATATAAAAATAAATAATTTCTATAACCTAATACAATCAAAACTTATATAACATGAAATTATTAATACTAAAAACCATAAAACTTAATATATATAATAGTATTTATAATCTTAGAATATTAATATATTTATAAAACTTAATATATATAATAGTGATAATATGTAATAATATTAATACCTAAAATTTTTTTATTGTACCTGGAATTAATAATAGAATTAAACTATTAATATTTATAA